>OZ025257.1:261712-323109 GCA_964019135.1 Arenicola marina | reverse complement strand
GCGCTCGCCCCGCGCTGACCCCGGGCCCTAGGGCTGCCTAGTACGGCACGCGCAGACAGCCCGCGCGGCGCAGATCTCTAATGGATGTACCGTATATCACATTTGTCAGTTGACGTCTTGGCAGGAACACTGACGTCGGCAACCACTTTGACGGCTCCGAGATTCCGACCGTAAGGGCTTCTGATGCATCTGCCTACAAAATTTGTTTTTGCAGTTGTGGTATGCCACATCCATCATCACTACTCCTCTTTATCAATCCATGCGTTTTACTGCGCCAATTATTCAGTGCGCAACGTCCAAGTGAGTGTGTCGCATATATGCCTCTACCAAAAATGCTTCGGTTGTTGGTTTGTCTTTTAGTGAAAGAGCTGTGGCCATCAGATCTTTTGTAAAATATTAGCTGTAATTCGTTGAAATCACCTATTGTGAACTAATTTATGGTTACAATGAACAATTCAGCTACATGAGGGATAGTCTGTAAGGTCTGTTTGGAGTGGATGGCTGCTGCAACTCTGCAGAGTTGAATTTGTCAAGCTTTGAACATCGCACGAAGCGGCGTCGGCCGCACATCGGCTGACCGGCCAGGCTCGGCTGGGGGAAAAACCGAAAGAGTCCAAAAAGATGTCTGAAGTTGAAGAAAATGAACTGTTGTTTTTCGATACATTTTCCCATGAAAATACGGAGGTAAGAGCTCGCTAATATGTGCGTCTAGCACAGGCACCTGAAACCAAGGCCTGGCGAGCCTGCGGATACAGCTTGTCCTGCAGTAACTAACAGATCTCATGCAGTACCAGTAGGCAACTTCCATTTCAAAAGGCCACTCTTGCCAAAGTGAATACATCTGTACATAACTGAGGTAATTTTTATATAGCTATATATATCTACAACCTTTAAGGAAATAATCAGATCTCACTGTAAAGCGTAATTGCTGTGGTCATCCAAATTACTGCTTTCTCGGTAAAAGTAAATAGAGGATCAGTAATCAGGTAACACTCATCTTTGTTTGATACTTGCTTTTATTCCATATAATCTTTATTTACAAGTTATCTTCACATGCATACAACACCTGCCGGTTCATCAATCGTTTTGCCTTATCACCCCTCTCTGACGTAACTTTTCATATTTGACTTCTTGATCTTACCTAAATCTTCTGACCTAGTTATCATTATCATTCTGTCATAATGCATTAGTTCATATCATTCATGTAATTTCATTACCGTCTTTACCACTAAGTTATACTGCCAGATGGCATGGCATAAATATCATTGACTTAAAGCGGGTATCTAACCTAATTTAATCGCGATCTGCACCGAAAGTTTACATCTTAAAATTAAATTGGCGATTGTTAACGCTTCATTTCGGCCAACTGGTTAGGAGACAAAAATTAAGGCAACCCGTCCCCAGGAATGTCAAGCAGAGCGCCATTTTGCCGGGAGCAGTGACGCATATTATGACTATTCATATGGCGCCGCCTTACGTTATAACTCACAGAGATAGAGATCGGGGCCGCGATTTACAGATGAACAGTGGCAGTTCCAATCCTCGCATTAGCGCAAGATCTTAGTGTTTCATGGAAAAGTACTGTCCAAACAAATATAGTATTGCCACGATTGACTCTGCAACAATGCCATGTTAGGAGTTAGAATCGCAGCTATTATATTAGCGATTATCATGCGCCCTTGTTTTGCTCACACAACAGGTGCAATTTCTGGTTTGAACAAATTATAGCCTCCTGATTGGTCAATCGCGGACACGCCTCCAAAAAGGGCTGCCACCTGGGTAGGCAGTAAAATCGGGCCTGGCGGTCATTTCTAAATTTTATTGTGAGCTATAGATAGAACGAAAAATTCTAGAGGCCAGGCTGGCAGTTCCCTTTAATATCATTAACCCAATATCAGTATCTGTAATCAGAAAATATCAAAATAAGCTATGAATTATTATACCACACTATATGCAATATTAAATCATTGACAAACCTAATTTCAGATTTTTAAGACTGTCCTTACATTGAGATACCTGTTTCACTGTCTTAACTGCCTAAAGTGATCTGTTACTGCTGAAAAGTACTTTGCAACATAGACAGGTTTTGTTGCCAAAGAATGAGCAAGTTTGCTACACATGAAAAGAGGCTGCACTTCTGAAAAGAAATCATCTTAAGATGATGTACCAGCTCTATAATCAAGCCTTAGGCGAAAGTGATCTGCTACTGCCTGACAAGCTATAGTCTTACTCTTAGCTTGGCCCCTACTGGCTTTCAATAAAATGCTAATAGCGAAAAAGGCATTCTGTAGCAAAAACGGTAGAATGTATAAATATATAGTTGATACAATTTGAAAGACATACCCAATAGCTGTAAATGAAAATCTAGCATATTTAGTATCCATTTAATAAAGTTATATACTTCTGTCAAGGCCTTTTTGCTTTGCACTTCTCATCTGCCCTGGCTTCAACAGCTCATGCCTGTGTCCGGACCCCTCACATCCTGGTTGGCAGCAGCAGACACAGGATTTCAGGGTGCAAACAAGATTTCCACCATACTGCCAATGGGTGATAGGTCATTTCCGAAATAGACCTCAATAGAAATACATATAACTTCATAAAATGGGTACTAAATATGCCAGATTTTCTTTTTAACAGCTAGAAATCTGGTATGTCTATCAGATCAGTATTTTTATTTTACATAATAAATCACGGCATGCATGTTTGTTTTATCATAAATTTTATGTATTCATATTTTCTAATGTCATTGTTATTTTGATTATTTACATAACCTACTATGATCTCATTACAGGACTTGAATTTGGACCTGGTACAATTTCCCAGAGCAGTTTTAGTGAATGAAGTCAGAGTCATTCCGCTTGGTACAAGAGTAAAAGTTGATGTCCCCAATGGAGTCCGACTAGGGTATGTTGCTTTTTTTTTTTTTTTTGGTATACCTAGGTTTTATTTCACAATAATTTAGTAGTTGTCAGTACAAGCAGTTACCCTTAAAAATGGAAATATTCCAATTAAAATACCACTAACTTATTATTATGATATCAGGAGTTACAGGCATTACAGGGAGAGTAATATTTCTGTGTACTATTCATCTGTTTGCTCTTATTTTTGCTTTTGCAGTGCTACAAATCCTGCTGCTTTTAAGTTGGAATTATATGCAAACAACTTAAACAAGCGTAATGCTTCAACCTTTGAAAAACTAGGACTGTAAGTATGTTATAAATAAAAAAATATAGTGGCAGCTGATATTGGTACATGTCCTGGCAGAAATACAGCTCTAGGATTTGAGTTAAAATAAATTACCATTCTACAGACTTAACTACCAGTATGATGAATATGAACAAGCATGCTACTGATTTGATTGGATATATATCCTGATTATTATTTATACAGGTATTAACTGGTGTGGTTATGTGCACATTTATAACTTGTCATGATACTTTTTTGGTAACTTATGTATGATAACTTTGCTCTTAATTTGAATATATGAGCATTATTATGTTTCTGTTTAGCTTAACATGAACCTGTCACCATGTGTACCGTCAATCAATGTCTTGATCTCTATCGGTCTTCAGGTTAGAATACAAAGAAAATGTTGTTATCAAGTATGAACCAGAGAACAAGGTTTGTGCCGCAGTTTTGTTTAGTTCTGGAATGACCTGTCACAGAATGGCCAAGTTATTCATTCTTAGTTTTGCTGGAGCTTTATGGTGTAGAAGCTGCATTGCTATTTAAATATACCACCTGCAGGTGGGTGACTGATATTATGGTACATGTATAACCAGCTGGGTGACTGATATTATGGTACATGTATAACAAGCTGGGTGACTGGTATTATGGTACATGTATAACAAACTGAATGTAGCTGGGTGACTGATATTATGGTACATGTATAACAAGCTGGGTGACTGATATTATGGTACATGTATAACAAGCTGGGTGACTGATATTGTGGTACATGTATGACAAGCTGGGTGACTGATATTATGGTACATGTATAACAAGCTGGGTGACTGATATTATGGTACATGTATAACAAGCTGGGTGACTGATATTATGGTACATGTATAACAAGCTGGGTGACTGATATTATGGTACATGTATAACAAGCTGGGTGACTGATATTATGGTACATGTATAACAAGCTGGGTGACTGATATTATGGTACATGTATAACAAGCTGGGTGACTGATTTTGTGGTACATATATAACAAGCTGTATATTCCCAACATAATGGAAGCTCTAAAATATTGTTTTAAATAACTAATGTCTATGAATTACACATATTGTAAATGGTAGCTAGTATTGCAGCAACGTTTGGCTGTTGATTTACTAGGCTGTGCACTTTGCAGATCCCGACCGATGGTCTCATCATAAAGGGATGGTACACAACGATAACGTTAGCTGTGTATGGAACCTTAACAAGCGTGGCCAAAGACCGGGCCTCACCCCCACCCCCTCCACCCCCACAGCCCAGGCCCAAACCCCAAGGTCAGTGCAACCTGCTGCCGCTACCTACTGCTGTACATGTGGTGTATATGTGTGGTGGTATTGTAACCCAAATATATGTGGGATACAGCCACTATTTTGACCCAGATATATGTGTGATATATCTGGTATTGTGACCCAGATATATGTGAGATATATCTGGTATTGTGACCCAGATATATGTGTGATACAGCAGCTATTGTGACCCAGGTATGTGTGATATAGCAGCTATTGTGACCCAAATATATGTGATATATCTGGTAATGTGACCTAGATATATGGTGTGTGATGTATTACATATATATCTATTGTCTTTGTACATGTGACGTTGTGTGGTTTATATGGTAAGTAATTGATGCACCCATAATTGTTCTGTATCTAAGTTTACTTTTTTCGTCTTTTTAGTACTCTGTACACTGGTAGAGGAATTGCTTCTTCAGTTTCTTTCTTACAATCATACAACAGAACGTGTGTTGACAGCAAGTAATTTTTACCCAGTACTCTGAGAAAATTGTGGCTTCATTCTTTTGTTCCGGGTCTGCATGCAACAAATATATGAATTACAATTCTAAATGAGGAAAAAGGTACCAGTGATTTTCAAAGTGTAACAACCTTTCAGTGTAATAGTATGACAACCTGCATTGTCGAAGCATAATCACCTCATTTTAAGAGTGTTGCCATCTCATTATCATTTTATAACTGCCTCTCAGTGTAAAGGTATGACAACCTGTCATTGTCAAGGCATAGCCTCTCGGTGTAAAGGTATGACAACCTGTCACTGTCAAGGCATAGCCTCTCAGTGTAAAGGTATGACAACCTGTCACTGTCAAGGCATAGCCTCTCAGTGTAAAGGTATGACAACCTGTCACTGTCAAGGCATAGCCTCTCAGTGTAAAGGTATGACAACCTGTCACTGTCAAGGCATAGCCTCTCAGTGTAAAGGTATGACAACCTGTCACTGTCAAGGCATAGTCTCTCAGTGTAAAGGTATGACAACCTGTCATTGTCAAGGCATAGCCTCTCAGTGTAAAGGTATGACAACCTGTCATTGTCAAGGCATAGCCTCTCAGTGTAAAGCTATGACAACCTGTCACTGTCAAGGCATAGCCTCTCAGTGTAAAGGTATGACAACCTGTCACTGTCAAGGCATAGCCTCTCGGTGTAAAGGTATGACAACCTGTCACTGTCAAGGCATAGCCTCTCAGTGTAAAGGTATGACAACCTGTCACTGTCAAGGCATAGTCTCTCAGTGTAAAGGTATGACAACCTGTCATTGTCAAGGCATAGCCTCTCAGTGTAAAGGTATGACAACCTGTCACTGTCAAGGCATAGCCTCTCAGTGTAAAGCTATGACAACCTGTCACTGTCAAGGCATAGCCTCTCAGTGTAAAGGTATGACAACCTGTCACTGTCAAGGCATAGCCTCTCAGTGTAAAGGTATGACAACCTGTCATTGTCAAGGCATAGCCTCTCAGTGTAAAGGTATGACAACCTGTCACTGTCAAGGCATAGCCTCTCAGTGTAAAGGTATGACAACCTGTCATTGTCAAGGCATAGCCTCTCAGTGTAAAGGTATGACAACCTGTCACTGTCAAGGCATAGCCTCTCAGTGTAAAGGTATGACAACCTGTCATTGTCAAGGCATAGCCTCTCAGTGTAAAAATATGACAACCTGTCATTGTCAAGGCATAGCCTCTCAGTGTAAAGGTATGACAACCTGTCATTGTCAAGGCATAGTTTCTCAGTGTAAAGGCATGACAACCTGTCATTGTCAAGGCATAGTCTCTCAGTGTAAAGGTATATCAACCTGTCATTGTCAAGGCATAGTCTCTCAGTGTAAAGGTATAACAACCTGTCATTGTCAAGGCATAGTCTCTCAGTGTAAAGGTATGACAACCTGTCATTGTCAAGGCATAGTCTCTCAGTGTAAAGGTGTGACAACCTGTCACTGTCAAGGCATAGTCTCTCAGTGTAAAGGTATGACAACCTGTCATTGTCAAGGCATAGGCTCTCAGTGTAAAGGTATGACCACCTGTCATTGTCAAGGCATAGCCTCTCAGTGTAAAGCTATGACAACCTGTCATTGTCAAGGCATAGCCTCTCAGTGTGAAGGTATGACAACCTGTCATTGTCAAGGCATAGCCTCTCAGTGTAAAGGTATGACAACCTGTCATTGTCAAGGCATAGTCACGTCTAATGTGAGAATATAACCGTCTCCTTATAGCTGTATAAGCATCCATCATTAATAACAGGAAGTACACTGTATAATCACTTCATTATCAAGGTATTGCCACATCTGCTTAAAGCAATATATTACTTTTTTTTTTCTACCAACCTCTTCTCCATGTCAAATAAGTATATTCTGTCATGAATTTAAATCCTGAAAGCCCGTGGTTATCCGGAGAGAACGAATTTGTTTTCCGGAGCAGAAGAGCTGGTGGTCTGCTTTATATCCCTGCACGCCTATTCGCTGTTCGGTAGGGTCATCAATAAAACGCGGAAAACTGCGGAAAAGCGGCAGAAATTTCAAAGTTTTCCGCATGATTTCGCAGGTATTCCGAGTTTTCTTGAGGCCCCTTCAGTATTCTGTGTGATGTCGACCGCGGCTCTCTAGGATGTCCGCGCGCAATATAAATAAACCGCGTAGTTTTATGTTAAAATTGTTGTTTTACAGACTCAAAGACATAAATAATATATGAATCATTGTTTTAAGACACTTTTAGTCTTGATTGTAAAATGTAAAACATCTAAGATGGCGCATGTAAGTATATTGTTTAAAAGTAGAACCTCTGCGTAAAGTATAACTACCTCTTAGTATGAAAGTGTAAAAACGTGTCACAACACAACTACCTCCCATTGTTATAGTAGAACCACCTCTCATTGTAACAGTGACCACCTTATTGTCAAAGAATGACGTCATTGTAAAAGTATAATAACCTTAATTGGTAAATGTGTAACCACATCTTATTTTGTAAGAACGATCTCATTCAAAGCATAGGCACCTCATTATAAATATATATACAAGCGTAGAAGCATGTCAAAGATAGCCACATCATTTAAAAGGTATACTAGTAAGTGCCTCGTGGTTTAACAACTCCTCATAATAAAAGTATTTGTAAAATTTACAAAAGTCTTATAAAAGTTTTTGACAACCTCTCTTTGCCAAAGTAGCACTACTGTTAAACAAGTGTGTACAGTTTTAACCACTCTTCACGATGAAAGTATTAGAATGTATCTAAATATATAGCCAGCTCTACGTCTGTCGCATTGTAAAACTATAAAACCAAAATTCTTGCAAATTATCTTGAATTATGACTCAATATGACCCAATAGAACCACCTCACATTGTGGATGTATTACTGCCTCTTTATTGTACATTATATATACTAGTGTGGGTCGTTTACTGCTTTGTGAAGTAGTCCCAGCCCCTGTTGTGCAGTGTCTGTTTCTTTGTTTTTAGTGGCCTTGAACATGTGCTCTGTTATCACTGAAAACATGAAGCTCAGTCAGGCGTTGTTACTTCAGTCCTCCGAGAACTTAACCGCAATGAGTTCTCCTGTTGTTAGAGGTAACAGAGCCACATTACGGCTTGTGCTTTCAGGTATTTTAAAACATTTTTAGATCGTACCACAGCAGGAGAAAGGTCCCATCTTGATGACTAGTTTTGTTCTTTCATTACCCGTCTTATCTAATATACATTTGTGTTTACCTAGATGTGCTACAAGGCAGTGGAACCGTTGTCACCAATACATTACAGGCTGTTGTACATACGTAGTGGAGGCTTCAGTGTCAATGTTGCCCCGATGCCATGTGCATCCTTCCATCTGTTCTCAGTGGTTAATGTTTTAATGGTGTGTTCCCGATTCATACAGACATTGGTATTAGTCACCTGGTTTCTATTAAAGCACAAGTTTATGATTGAGTTGATCAGGAGTTTCATGGATATAGTTGGGTAGTCGGGCTGGACCGGGCGTGTAACACTGTCGAACTTACCTCCCCCCCTGTAAACCTTACCCCTCCCCCCCCCCTCTTTAGAACTACCCCCACCCTGTTGGGTGACCGGGCTGGGCGTGTGACCCTCCTGTAGACCTGCCCCCACCCCCTGTAGGCCTGACCCTCCTGTAGACCTGCCCCCACTCCCTGTAGGCCTGACCCTCCTGTAGACCTGCCCCCACCCCCTGTAGGCCTGACCCTCCTGTAGACCTGCCCCCACTCCCTGTAGGCCTGACCCTCCTGTAGACCTGCCCCCACCCCCTGTAGGCCTGACCCTCCTGTAGACCTCCCCCCACTCCCTGTAGGCCTGACCCTCCTGTAGTACTGCCCCCACCCCCTGTAGGCCTGACCCTCCGTTAGACCTGCCCCCACCCCCTGTAGGCCTGACCCTCCTGTAGACCTGCCCCCACCCCCTGTAGGCCTGACCCTCCTGTAGACCTGCCCCCATCCCCTGTAGGCCTGACCCTCCTGTAGACCTGCCCCCACCCCCTGTAGGCCTGACCCTCCTGTAGACCTGCCCTCACCCCCTGTAGGCCTGACCCTCACCCCCTGTAGGCCTGACCCTCCTGTAGACCTGCCCCCACCCCCTGTAGACCTGACCCTCCTGTAGACCTGCCCTCACCTCCTGTAGGCCTGACCCTCCTGTAGACCTGCCCCCACCCCCTGTAGGCCTGACCCTCCTGTAGACCTGCCCCCACCCCCTGTAGGCCTGACCCTCCTGTAGACCTGCCCTCACCCCCTGTAGGCCTGACCCTCCTGTAGACCTGCCCCCCCTCCAGTAGGCCTGGCCCCGTGCCGGGCTGACCCTATCCACTGCCTGCCGCTCACAGCCGTTTGTTTCTCTCTCAGTGCTGGAGCCGCCGGCGTCTCCTCAGCGCCTGCCTCCGGCCGCCGCCGTCACTGTCCAGGCGGCAGTCCAGGCGGGGGTGGTCGTCACTGCGGCTCAGGCGAACACCACTCTCACACCTTCTGACCTCCCTAGTCTGCCGAGTAGTAAGAAAGTGCACAAATGGCTAGTGGACTCGACCCGTTCCCCTGGCAGCGGAGGGCCCCCTCCCCCCAGCGGCGGCAGTGGGGCGGCGATGGCTGGCAGCGCTGGCTTCGGCCCGGGAGGTGTCCCTCCCCCGGGGGGTGTCCCAGCCCCGGCGGGAGCTGGGGGAGGGGGTGCCGTGAGGCCCCCGGCCTCGGGATGGTCACCGGATATCCGCTCGCCGGGCCTGAAGGACCAAGCGGGGACCGCTGGGTACCCGGCGTGGCCGCAGCAGCAGCAGCAGCAGGCGCCGAGCCTGGATCAGGCGGAGCTGGCCCGGGAACTGATCCAGGTCCTCGGTAATGTGGCGGCCCAGACCCTGGAGCAGTCTAAGATACTGCGGGTGGCGGGCGCGGCGACCGCCCCGGGGCTGGGGCAGGACGCCCCCCGGCCGGTGGTGGGCACTCCTGACAGGGGGACAGGTACTTTCACTATTCATTTGTGCATTTTTAGGCTTCTGCACGTGGTGTTCCCCCGCCTCCCCCCCCCCCACCCCCTCATCGCTCGGTAGCGCTGTGTGTATGTCAGATATCACCCGCCAGGGGCCGCCACTCACCCTCACTCCCTAAAGCCTCGTCGAGAAATGTTCCTACATTTGTCTCTTTTTGTTTTTTTACTTTTATGCCGAATGATCAAAGTTATTTGTTATGTCTTCCTGTGTCCTGATTCCATCTGCTTTCTGTTTGTTTCTTGATCAATATCCTGGCTGCTCGATTTGCATGGTGTATGGCTCTCAGGTGTCCATTCCATCTGCTATCATATACGGGTGTACTCATAGCGCATGCGTAACAACTTTTTCAGTTTGCATGTGGCTTTTTATTAAATTTGTTGTAGCCTCTTGACATCATCATAACTTGCACTGATTTGATGAAGGGTGAAAAACGTCTATCCCATCAGACAATTATCGTCAACGTGAACGTTTCACCCTGTAGCCTCATAAACCCATTGTCTTCAGCGTGAACGTGTCACCCTAGAGCCTCATAAACCCATTGTCTTCAGCGTGAACGTGTCACCCTATAGCCTCATAAACCCATTGTCTTCAGCGTGAACGTGTCACCCTGTAGCCTCATAAACCCATTGTCTTCAGCGTGAACGTGTCACTCTATAGCGTCATAAACCTATTGTCTTCAGCGTGAACGTGTCACCGTATAGCCTCATAAACCCATTGTCTTCAGCGTGAACGTGTCACCGTATAGCCTCATAAACCCATTGTCTTCAGCGTGAACGTGTCACCCTGTAGCCTCATAAACCCATTGTCTTCAGCTTGAACGTGTCACTCTATAGCCTCATAAACCCATTGTCTTCAGCGTGAACGTGTCACTCTATAGCCTCATAAACCCATTGTCTTCAGCGTGAACGTGTCACCCTGTAGCCTCATAAACCCATTTTCTTCAGCGTGAACGTGTCACCGTATAGCCTCATAAACCCATTGTCATCAGCGTGAACGTGTCACCCTGTAGCCTCATAAACCCATTGTCTTCAGCTTGAACGTGTCACTCTATAGCCTCATAAACCCATTGTCTTCCGCGTGAACGTGTCACTCTATAGCCTCATAAACCCATTGTCTTCAGCGTGAACGTGTCACCCTGTAGCCTCATAAACCCATTTTCTTCAGCGTGAACGTGTCACCCAATATCCCCATAAACCCATTGTCTTAAGCGTGAACGTGTCACCGTATATCCTCATAAACCCATTGTCTTCAGCATGAACGTGTTACCCAATAGCCCTATAAACCCATTGTCTTCAGCTTGAACGTGTCACCCTATATTCCCATAAACCCATTGTCTTCAGCGTGAACGTCTCACCCAATATCCTCATAAACCCATTGTCTTCAGCGTGAACGTGTCACCCTATAGCCCCATAAACCCATTGTTTCAGCGTGAATGTGTCACCCTATAGCCACATAAACCCATTGTCTTCAGCGTGAACGTGTCACTCTATAGCCCCATAAACCCATTGTCTTTAGCGTGAACGTGTCACCCTATAGCCACATTAACCCATTGTCTTCAGCGTGAACGTGTTACCCTATAGCCACATAAACCCATTGTCTTCAGCGTGAACGTGTCACCCTATAGCCTCATAAACCCATTGTCTTCAGCGTGAACGTGGCACCCTGTAGCCTCATAAACCCATTGTCTTCAGCGTGAACGTGTCACTCTATAGCCTCATAAACCCATTGTCTTCAGCGTGAACGTGTCACTCTATAGCCTCATAAACCCATTGTCTTCAGCGTGAACGTGTCACCCTGTAGCCTCATAAACCCATTGTCTTCAGCGTGAACGTGTCACTCTATAGCGTCATAAACCTATTGTCTTCAGCGTGAACGTGTCACCGTATAGCCTCATAAACCCATTGTCTTCAGCGTGAACGTGTCACCCTATAGCCTCATAAACCCATTGTCTTCAGCGTGAACGTGTCACCCTGTAGCCTCATAAACCCATGGTCTTCAGCTTGAACGTGTCACTCTATAGCCTCATAAACCCATTGTCTTCAGCGTGAACGTGTCACTCTATAGCCTCATAAACCCATTGTCTTCAGCGTGAACGTGTCACTCTATAGCCTCATAAATCCATTGTCTTCAGCGTGAACGTGTCACCCTGTAGCCTCATAAACCCATTTTCTTCAGCGTGAACGTGTCACCCAATATCCCCATAAACCCATTGTCTTCAGCGTGAACGTGTCACCGTATATCCTCATAAACCCATTGTCTTCAGCATCAACGTGTCACCCAATAGCCCTATAAACCCATTGTCTTCAGCTTGAACGTGTCACCCTATAGCCTCATAAACCCATTGTCTTCAGCGTGAACGTGCCACCCTATAGCCTCATAAACCCATTGTCTTCAGCGTGAACGTGTCACCGTATATCCTCATAAACCCATTGTCTTCAGCGTGAACGTGTTACCCTATAGCCCCATAAACCCATTGTCTTCAGCGTGAACGTGCCACCCTATAGCCTCATAAACCCATTGTCTTCAGCGTGAACGTGTCACCCTATAGCCACATAAACCCATTGTCTTCAGCGTGAACGTGTTACCCTATAGCCACATAAACCCATTGTCTTCAGCGTGAACGTGTCACCCTATAGCCTCATAAACCCATTGTCTTCAGCGTGAACGTGTCACCCTGTAGCCTCATAAACCCATTGTCTTCAGCTTGAACGTGTCACTCTATAGCCTCATAAACCCATTGTCTTCAGCGTGAACGTGTCACTCTATAGCCTCATAAACCCATTGTCTTCAGCGTGAACGTGTCAATCTATAGCCTCATAAACCCATTGTCTTCAGCGTGAACGTGTCACCCTGTAGCCTCATAAACCCATTGTCTTCAGCGTGAACGTGTCACCCAATATCCCCATAAACCCATTGTCTTCAGCGTGAACGTCTCACCCAATATCCCCATAAACCCATTGCCTTCAGCATGAACGTGTCACCGTATAGCCTCATAAACCCATTGTCTTCAGCGTGAACGTGCCACCCTATAGCCACATAAACCCATTGTCTTCAGCGTGAACGTGTCACCCTATAGCCACATAAACCCATTGTCTTCAGCGTGAACGTGTTACCCTATAGCCCCATAAACCCATTGTCTTCAGCGTGAACGTGTCACCCTATAGCCACATAAACCCATTGTCTTCAGCGTGAACGTGCCACCCTATAGCCTCATAAACCCATTGTCTTCAGCGTGAACGTGTCACCCTATAGCCTCATAAACCCATTGTCTTCAGCGTGAACGTGTTACCCTATAGCCACATAAACCCATTGTCTTCAGCGTGAACGTGTCACCCTATAGCCTCATAAACCCATTATCTTCAGCGTGAACGTGTCACCCTGTAGCCTCATAAACCCATTGTCTTCAGCTTGAACGTGTCACTCTATAGCCTCATAAACCCATTGTCTTCAGCGTGAACGTGTCACTCTATAGCCTCATAAACCCATTGTCTTCAGCGTGAACGTGTCAATCTATAGCCTCGTAAACCCATTGTCTTCAGCGTGAACGTGTCACCCTGTAGCCTCATAAACCCATTCTCTTCAGCGTGAACGTGTCACCCAATATCCCCATAAACCCATTGTCTTCAGCGTGAACGTTTCACCCAATATCCCCATAAACTCATTGCCTTCAGCATGAACGTGTCACCGTATAGCCTCATAAACCCATTGTCTTCAGCGTGAACGTGTCACCCTATAGCCCCATAAACCCATTGTCTTCAGCGTGAATGTGTCACTCTATAGCCACATAAACCCATTGTTTTCAGCGTGAACGTGTCACCCTATAGCCCCATAAACCCATTGTCTTCAGCGTGAATGTGTCACCCTATAGCCACACAAACCCATTGTCTTCAGCGTGAACGTGCCACCCTATAGCCTCATAAACCCATTGTCTTCAGCGTGAACGTGTCACCCTGTAGCCACATAAACCCATTGTCTTCCGCGTGAAATTACCTCCTATAGCCTCATAAACCCATTGTCTTCCGCGAGAAAGTATCACCCTATGGCTTTATAAAGAATCATCTTATGATAGTCTTCAAGATGTGTAGGCTGATTTACCAGTTTGTTAAATCAAAAAGAATTTCCAGTGTTGTGAATATACGGTGCTTACGGTGGTACGTTCATTGACAAAAAATGTTACTCGACGGTGGAAAAGCGCATGTTGACAGTAGATATAGTAATTGAGTGTGTTTAGTTCTGCTGTGGCGTGTGGAAGGATTGTCTGTTCTGCTCTGGATGCTATTGCTGCAGTTCACTATCAGACCGGGACATGTTAAACCATGGAGAGTACGGGAGCTCCAGTGTCAGACCTGGGCATGTTAAACCATGGAGAGTACGGGAGCTCCAGTGCCAGACCTGGGCATGTTAAACCATGGAGAGTACGGGAGCTCCAGTGTCAGACCTGGGCATGTTAAACCATGGAGAGTACGGGAGCTCCAGTGTCAGACCTGGGCATGTTAAACCATGGAGAGTACGGGAGCTCCAGTGTCAGACCTGGGCATGTTAAACCATGGAGAGTACGGGAGCTCCAGTGTCAGACCTGGGCATGTTAAACCATGGAGAGTACGGGAGCTCCAGTGTCAGACCTGGGCATGTTAAACCATGGAGAGTACGGGAGCTCCTGTGTCAGACCTGGGCATGTTAAACCATGGAGAGTACGGGAGCTCCAGTGTCAGACCTGGGCATGTTAAACCATGGAGAGTACGGGAGCTCCAGTGTCAGGCCTGGGCATGTTAAACCATGGAGAGTACGGGAGCTCCAGTGTCAGGCCTGGGTCGTCATCATCAGGAGTCTTGTGTCATTACCTTTCATTTTTCTTTGACAATTTATTTATTATTTACTGACAATAATGTTATAGTTTCGTTACATTTCACGTTTTAAGTTTAACTATTGCAGGGGCTGGTCTTAAGTGCGCCGTATCTGGCTGGATATTTCTAGCTTAAGGTTTCAGTTATTGCGTGCCATTGGCCAGTTATTGCGTGCCATTTGCCAGTTATTGCGTTCCATTGGCAGGTTATTGCGTGCCATTGGCAGGTTATTTCGTGCCATTGGCCAGTTATTGCGTGCCATTGGCCAGTTATTGCGTTCCATTGGCAGGTTATTGCGTGCCATTGGCAGGTTATTTCGTGCCATTGGCCAGTTATTTCGTGCCATTGGCCAGTTATTGCGTGCCATTGGCCAGTTATTGCGTTCCATTTGCAGGTTATTTCGTGCCATTGGCCTGTTATTGCGTGCCATTGGCCAGTTATTTCGTGCCATTGGCAGGTTATTTCGTGCCATTGGCAGGTTATTGCGTGACGTTGGCCTATACATTACTCATTGGATTTCAGCGGTGGCGACACCTGTTGTGGAAGCGTCTCCAGTCACAGGAAGTGACGAGCCCATGGCAACGGACTGGCAGCGCCTTCCAGCGACTGAACCCATCTTCTCGCCCAGCCACCAGCAGCAGACGGTGGCGCTCCCTATCGTGACCCCGCTGCTCAATCAAGACGGCGTCCCCCTAACAGACAGTGTAAACGACTACCGCGAACAGCCGCCGTCGGAGCCGCCAGGTGGCGCGCAGGGACAGCCGTCACCCAGCCCACGTGACATTCCCTTGGAGACTCGCGGCACTGCGCACGACCCCCGAGAGGCGCCCCGCGACCCACGTGACGCGCCGCCACGTGACCCGCGCGACCGGGTGTCTGGCGGGGAGCGGGAGGCGCGGGCGGCGGCGGGCGGGGAGGAGTACGGGCGCGAGAGGGAGCGCGAGCGGGGAGACCCCCTCCACCGCCGGGAGTACGCCGACTACCACGAGGCTGGGTCCTCACACCGGCGGTCGAGCAAGGAGCTGGAGGAGCGAGAGTACCGCGCGGGGCGCGACGAGGACTACAGCCGCGGCGGGCGGCGTGAGGGGGCCGCGGGCGGCGGGGGCCGCACGCGCACAAACTCCAGGGAGTCCTGGGACCGAGACCGCGACCGGGACTCGCGCCACGCCCCGTCCGACAGCCGCTCGCCCAGCCACAGCCGGCCCCGGGAGGACGAGTACCGGGAGCGGGGGGAGAGGGTGGAGGGCCGGGTGTACCACCGCGACCTGGACAGGGATCGGGAGGGGCGGGAGTACAGGGAGGAGGCGCACGGCTCTCGGGACTACCACGAGAGGATGGAGTACAGGGAGAGGGAGCGGGAGCGAGAGGGGGGTCAGGAGCGCGACTGGCGGGACTGGCAGGACCGAGCGGACAGAGACAAGTACCGGGACTTCTCGGATTGGGATAAGGATGGGAGCCGCGCCTGGGATCGGGATAAAACCCGCGATAAGACGAGGGAGTGGGATCCGAGGGAGCCGGGGAGGGAGGTGGACTGGGAGCGCTCCCGCTCCCTTGACCTCAGCCGACAGGACAGACCGCGGTCACGGACGCCGGAGTCCAAGCGACGCTCCCGGACTCCCGAGTACCGCCGGAGGTCGCGAACACCAGAGGCGCGACTTAAATCAAGAACTCCTGAGCCGAGGCGAAGGTCAAGGACTCCTGACCTTAGGCGAAGGTCAAGGACTCCTGACCCCAGACGCAGGTCAAGGACGCCTGAGCCGCGGCGAAGGTCTGTTGATAGACCGAGGTCCAGATCGCCTGATTCGCGCCGAAGGTCGAGAACTCCGGAATCGAGGAGGCGCTCCAGGACTCCGGAAATGAGAAGACGCTCTAGGACTCCTGACCCTAGAAGAAGGTCAAAGTCACCGGAGGCGCGGAGGCGGTCAAGGACACCTGAATCTAGGAGAAGGTCAAGGACACCTGAGTCTAGGAGACGGTCAAGGACGCCTGAATCCAGGAGACGATCTAGGACGCCTGAATCTAGGAGAAGGTCAAGGACGCCTGAATCTAGGAGAAGGTCAAGAACGCCTGAATCCAGGAGACGTTCTCGGACTCCTGGAACTAGGAGAAGGTCAAGGACTCCAGACCCTAGGCGAAGGTCTAAAACTCCAGAAACTAGGAGAAGATCTAGAACTCCAGAAGTTAGGAAAAGATCTAAGACTCCAGAACTTAGGAAAAGATCTAAGACTCCAGAAATTAGGAAGAGATCTATGACCCCAGAGGTCAAGAAGGAGTCTGTAATTCCCGAACCCAGGAAGCGTTCAAAAACTCCAGAGTCCAAACGGAGATCACCGTCTTCGGAGCCAAAGAGACGCTCAAAGACTCCTGAATCTCAAGTGAAGTCTAAGACGTCAGAGTTAAGTAGACTCTCCAAAAGTCCGGAAGGTCGACGTTCGCGTTCTCCGGACTCTACACGACGTTCACGTTCGTCGGATTCCAGAAGAGGCTCGCACACCCCTGAGGCTCCCATTCAGAAGGTACCGGAGCCGATGCCTACATCCCCCGCTCCGGAAGTGGTGGCTAAGGCAGTCCTAGTGGAGTCTGGACTGGGATCCGGACCGCCGGACGCTGTCGCGGCGCCCAGATCCCCGGAAGCCGAGCCGGTGAGGTCCAAGTCCAGATCCAAGTCCCCAGTGACCAAGCCTCCCAAACCGGAAGTGACTGAGGTGGGCCTTCTTCCGGAGGATGACGCGGAGCCAGGTAATGAGCCGCTAGTCCCTGGTAATAGCTAAAGCTTGCGCCAGGTCGAAGAGGCATTGTCTCCTTACATGTTTGCTTAATTAAGTGTAAGTACTTATATTATAAGTGTTATTAAACTTCTAGTGCAAACAAAAAACGTTTAACCAAAAACTTAATTGTTCCGTATAATTTATTGCTGTGGGACCGCTGCCTGAATGTGGGAGGTTGAGGTGAGGGCGATAATGAGTGATTGTTCTGACACGTGGCGCCCGTTGGGCGGATTGTTTTAGGGGAGATTGCCGAGGAGGTCCGCGATGACGTCTACGGCTCCATCGCCACCGAGAACTCCGGCGACCACGGCATGGACGATATGTACAACCTGCTGTCTGACGGCGAGATACACGAGGTGGGTGTATGGACGACATGTACAAACTGCTGTCTGACTGACGGCAAGATACACGAGGTGGGTGTATGGACGACATGTGCAATCTGCTGTCTGACTGACGGCGAGATACACGAGGTGGGTGTATGGACGACATGTACAACCTGCTGTCTGACTGACGGCGAGATACACGAGGTGGGTGTATGGACGACATGTGCAACCGGCTGTCTGACTGACGGCGAGATACACGAGGTGGGTGTATGGACGACATGTGCAACCTGCTGTCTGACTGACGGCGAGATACACGAGGTGGGTGTATGGACGACATGTGCAACCTGCTGTCTGACTGACGGCGAGATACACGAGGTGGGTGTATGGACGACATGTACAACCTGCTGTCTGACTGACGGCGAGATACACGAGGTGGGTGTATGGACGACATGTGCAACCTGCTGTCTGACTGACGGCGAGATACACGAGGTGGGTGTATGGACGACATGTACAACCTGCTGTCTGACTGACGGCGAGATACACGAGGTGGGTGTATGGACGACATGTACAACCTGCTGTCTGACTGACGGCGAGATACACGAGGTGGGTGTATGGACGACATGTACAACCTGCTGTCTGACTGACGGCGAGATACACGAGGTGGGTGTATGGACGACATGTACAACCTGCTGTCTGACTGACGGCGAGATACACGAGGTGGGTGTATGGACGACATGTACAACCTGCTGTCTGTCTGACGGCGAGATACACGAGATGGGTGAGGCTGCTAGCCGAGTCACTGACCACGATTACCATCACTGATATTAATAAGTAGTCATGGCAACCACGGGCGCCGGAAGCAGTTGATAGTGTGAAGCTTGCTTGACGTTTACCGTCTCTTTCGTAGGATACGACAGTAAAATGTTGGCAATGCCTTTACAATAGTCTTCAGTAAATTAGAAGTGTTACTTTGTGTTTTGACACGTACCCCGTAACCTTGGTAACAATGGTGTCAAAATAGAATGGTTGCCCTTTCATAGCGGTTTTGGAATTAGGAGTGTTTCTGATTCCTTGGTTTGTTGTGTTTCAGGAGTACTCCGACATCTCGTCAGACGAGAACATGCTGGCGGAGTTTGATGAGGCCGACATTGACTTTGATATGGCTGATGCCTTGAACTTCGCGCTGACAAGTTTCAACCCGTACCAGTGTGACATTGGCACTCTAGAGGTGAGAGGAGAGATCCATACACGGATCTCTGGCCTTGATGTATCTAGGCAGGTATTTGTCCAGACACGAGCCTCTGGCCTTGATGTATCCAGGGCAGGTGTTTGTCACGACACGAGCCTCTGGCCTTGATGTATCCAGGGCAGGTGTTTGTCCAGACACGAGCCTCTGGCCTTGATGTATCCAGGGCAGGTGTTTGGCCAGACACGAGCCTCTGGCCTTGATGTATCCAGGGCAGGTGTTTGTCCAGACACGAGCCTCTGGCCTTGAGTAATGGTGAATCCAGGACATAAGTTTGTCCAGACACGGCTCTTTGACCTTGAGTAATAATGAAGAATTGTTAAAATATGTTTGCCCATGCGGCCACCCCTGTCCTATGATGACCCCTGACCTCTGTTGACTGCTGAGCTGTAATGACCCTGATCTGTGATAACACCTGACCTGTGTTAACCCCTGACCTGTGTTAACCCCTGACCTGTGATGACCCCTGACCTGTGTTGACCCCTGGCCTCTGTTAAACCCTGGCCTCTATTAAACCTTGGCCTCTGTTGGCCCATGACCTCTGCTGACCCTCACCTCTGCTGACCCTCACTTCTGTTGACCCTCAACTCTGCTGAACCTTACCTCTGTTGACCCTGCCCTCTGTTGCCAGACGTTCGCAGACCCTGCGCTGACGGCCTACGAACAGGAGAAACAGCGCCTGGTGCTGGCCAAGGGGGCCGACCTGGAGGCGCCGCCAGAGGCGCTGGCCATCCTGAACGTCATCAACATCTACAGGGACGCCGACCACCAGGACAGGTCTGTAATAGTGGTGACAGTAATACACCAGGACAGGTCTGTAATAGCAGTGACAATAATACACCAGGACAGGTCTGTAATAGTAGTGACAGTGATACACCAGGACAGGTGTGTGATAGTAGTGACAGTGATACACCAGGACAGGTCTGTAATAGTAGTGACAGTAATACACCAGGACAGGTCTGTAATAGTGGTGACAGTAATACACCAGGACAGGTCTGTAATAGTAGTGACAGTAATACACCAGGACAGGTCTGTAATAGTGGTGACAGTAATACACCAGGACAGGTCTGTAATAGTGGTGACAGTAATACACCAGGACAGGTCTGTAATAGTAGTGACAGTGATACACCATGACAGGTCTGTAATAGTGGTGACAGTAATACACCAGGACAGGTCTGTAATAGCAGTGACAATAATACACCAGGACATGTCTGTAATAGTGGTGACAATAATACACCAGGACAGGTTTGTAATAGCAGTGACAATAATACACCAGGACAGGTCTGTAATAGTAGTGACAGTGATACACCAGGACAGGTCTGTAATAGTGGTGACAGTAATACGCCAGGACAGGTCTGTAATAGTGGTGACAGTGATACACCAGGACAGGTCTGTAATAGTAGTGACAGTAATACACCAGGACAGGTCTGTAATAGTAGTGACAGTAATACACCAGGACATGTCTGTAATAGCAGTGACAGTAATACACCAGGACATGTCTGTAATAGCAGTGACAGTAATACACCAGGACAGGTCTGTGATGATAGTGACAGTGATACACCAGGACAGGTCTGTAATAGCAGTGACAGTAATACACCAGGACATGTCTGTAATAGCAGTGACAGTAATACACCAGGACAGGTCTGTGATGATAGTGACAGTGATACACCAGGACAGGTCTGTAATAGCAGTGACAGTAATACACCAGGACATGTCTGTAATAGCAGTGACTGTAATACACCAGGACAGGTCTGTAATAGTGGTGACAGTAATACACCAGGACAGGTCTGTGATAGTATCGACAGTGATACACCAGGACAGGTCTGTAATAGTGGTGACAGTAATACACCAGGACAGGTCTGTAATAGTGGTGACAGTAATACACCAGGACAGGTCTGTAATATTAGTGACAGTGATACACCAGGACAGGTCTGTAATAGTAGTGACAGTGATACACCAGGACAGGTCTGTAATATTAGTGACAGTGATACACCTGGACAGGTCTGTAATAGTAGTGACAGTAATACACCAGGACAGGTCTGTAATAGTAGTGACAGTGATACACCAGGACAGGTCTGTAATAGTAGTGACAGTGATACACCAGGACAGGTCTGTAATATTAGTGACAGTGATACACCAGGACAGGTCTGTAATAGTGGTGACAGTAATACACCAGGACAGGTCTGTAATATTAGTGACAGTGATACACCTGGACAGGTCTGTAATAGTAGTGACAGTAATACACCAGGACAGGTCTGTAATAGTAGTGACAGTAATACACCAGGACAGGTCTGTAATAGTGGTGACAGTAATACACCAGGACAGGTCTGTAATAGTAGTGACAGTGATACACCAGGACAGGTCTGTAATAGCAGTGACAATAATACACCAGGACATGTCTGTAATAGTAGTGACAGTAATACACCAGGACAGGTCTGTAATAGTAGTGACAGTAATACACCAGGACAGGTCTGTAATAGTAGTGACAGTAATACACCAGGACAGGTCTGTAATAGCAGTGACAATAATACACCCGGACATGTCTGTAATAGTGGTGACAGTAATACACCAGGACAGGTCTGTAATAGTGGTGACAGTAATACGCTAGGACAGGTCTGTAATAGCAGTGACAGTAATACACCAGGAGAGGTCTGTAATAGTGGTGACAGTAATACGCCAGGACAGGTCTGTAATAGTGGTGACAGTGATACACCAGGACAGGTCTGTAATGGTGATGACAGTGATACACCAGGACAGGTCTGTAATAGTGGTGACAGTGATACACCAGGACAGGTCTGTAATGGTGATGACAGTGATACACCAGGACAAGTCTCTAATGGTATTTGTCAGGAATAATACAGACAGATATGTAATGGTATTTGTCAGGAGTAATACAGACAGATACAAGTGTGTGGCTGTCTCTATTGTGTTTACAGTTGGATTGAGGCCCTAGAGACCGTGGCTGGGCTGGTCGCTCCGGGACTCGTCTACCTGGTCAACAAGGTCGACAACAAAGGTATTTTTTTGTTTCAAAGGATGCATTTATTGTGTCAACAGGATGCATTTATTGTGGCAATAGGATGTATTTATTGTGGCAATATTGCGTATATATTGTGTCAATAGGAAGCATTTACTTAGGTAATAGGAATATTTATAATGTCAATATGATGTATTTAATGCGCTCTGGCCTCACTTAATTCGACATAATGCAGCGCCAGGCCATGGAGCGTAAAATCGTGCTTTTCTCTAAACAGTGCAAAAATCAGATTTATTTGTTTGAATCGGATGGAGATTTCTTGCCATGCAGTGTCTGATGTCATGTGAGTAATATAAGCTAGTAACCCATGTGACATTGTTGTTTTGCAGAGGTATTGGAGAAGTTGATAGACTGGACGCTGGAGGGTTTGGACCTGAAGAAGGCCATGGCTCAGCCCAACACGGCCTACAAGGTGCGGCACCTGAAGATGGGCCTCCGCCTGGCCGGCACCCTGTGCGCCTGCGACTCCTACATCGCCTTCAGGCTGCTGGTGCGTACCCCACCTCCCGCCAGCCTCATGCTGTACCCCTCGCCAACCCAATGCCCCAACCCTTGCCAGCCTCCTGCCTCACATCCCGCCAGCCTACTGCCTCACCCCCCCGCCGACCTCCTGCCTCACACCCCGCTAGCCTCCTGCCTCACACCCCGCTAGCCTCATGCTCCACCCCACGCCAACCCCATGCCCTAACCCTTGCCAGCCTCCTGCCTCACACCCCGCTAGCCTCATGCCCCACCCCCCGCCAACCTCATGCTCCACCCCACGCCAGCCTACTGCCTCACCCCCCCGCCAGCCCCCTGCCTCACACCCCGCCAGCCTTCTGCCCCACACCCCGCCAGCCTCCTGCTGTACCCCACCCCCCCGCCAGCCTCCTGCTGTACCCCACCCCCCCGCCAGCCTCCTGCTATACCCCACCCCACGCCAGCTTCCTGCTGTACCCCACACCCCCGCCAGCCTCCTGCCCCACACCCCGCCAGCCTTCTGCCCCACACCCCGCCAGCCTCCTGCTGTACCCCACCCCCCCGCCAGCCTCCTGCTGTACCCCACCCCCCCGCCAGCCTCCTGCTATACCCCACCCCCCGCCAGCCTCATGCTGTACCCCACACCCCCGCCAGCCTCCTGCCCCACCCCCCGCCAGCCTCCTGCCCCACCCCCCGTCAGCCTCCTGCCCCACACCCCGCCAGCCTCATGCCCCACACCCCGCCAGCCCATGCCCCACACCCCGCCAGCCTCATGCCCCACACCCTGCCAGCCTCATGCCCCACACCCTGCCAGCCTCATGCCCCACACCCTGCCAGCCTCATGCCCCACACCCCGCCAGCCCATGCCTCACACCCCGCCAGCCTCATGCCCCACACCCCGCCAGCCTCATGTTCTACACCCCGCCAGCCTCATGCCCCACACCCCGCCAGCCTCATGCGCCACACCCCGCCAGTCTCATGCCCCACACCCCGCCAGCCCATGCCTCACACCCCGCCAGCCTCATGCCCCACACCCCGCCAGCCTCATGTTCTACACCCCGCCAGCCTCATGCCCCACACCCCGCCAGCCTCATGCCCCACACCCCGCCAGCCGCATGCCCCACACCCCGCCAGCCTCATGCCCCACACCCCGCCAGCCTCATGCCCCACACTCCGCCAGCCTCGTGTTCCACACCCCGCCAGCCTCATGCCCCACAACCCGCCAGCCTCATGCCCCACAACCCGCCAGCCTCATGCCCCACACCCCGCCAGCCGCATGCCCCACACCCCGCCAGCCTCATGCCCCACACCCCGCCAGCCCATGCCCCACACCCCGCCAGCCACCTACCTCCAACCCCCGTCCAGCTACAGATTCATACTGTGAGACTAATGTCACAGGACCCTTTGATTTCCTGTTGCTCACACCTGTGTTTGTGTCTGGTTCCAGAGTCGCGAGGTGCAGCACCGTCTGCTCGACCTCTTCACCTCTCGCTTCATGTCCTCCTCCGTCAAGCTACAGATCATCCGGGCACTTGACGCCACGACGCGCCTCAAGGACGGAATGGACTGGTTCCTGGGCCGACATCACCTACAGGTAGACAGGGCACCCGCCTGGTCCTCACAATAGCGGGATGGGTGCTGGGTGACCAGTGGATAAAGCAGGAGTGGCAGTAACCAAGGAGATGGGGGGTGCTTACAGGTCGCTAGGTCCGCCCGTTAAACATCCACAACGACCGCTCCCAATTATGCGATCTGTTAATGGGAGTCATGTTCCCTAGGCAGTAAGCGGTAAACCTATTCACCTGCATACACCATACAACAATGTTGATGGTAGACATCAGTTAAAGCTGCTCGTGCTACAATTGTCAAGCTGTAACATTTTTGGTATAATTTGTGTGACGTCTGATCTTCGCAGTGTTCACGGTAAAGATATCTATGCGTGATTATGTCCTGATGTTCAAAGAGCAACTCACAATAATGTTTGAATTTGGAGGACATAATACACAAGAAAGCCAAACTTACAATATTTCCCAATCTAGCAAAGGGTGCATTTAACATCGTTGCTATTGTAATTATTGTACAGTATATTTATATTTACGTGATACCGACCTAACTGCGTCTAACTTGACCTTGACCCCAGGTGAGCTCGGTGCAGATAAAGACTGAGCTGGAGGAGCACGAGCCCAAGGCGGAGAGAGACGCTGAGGAGGGGGATGAGGGGGAGGGGGAGAAAGGCGACCGGCTCAAGACCGGCTATCCCAGGCTGGTCAAGGTGTTGATGGACAAACAGGTGAGACCCCAACCACTCCACCCTGTCGACAGACCTCAGGTCACGATCGGTTACTGCAGACAGATGTAATCTATCTCTTAGATTTGTTTTATCATCTAAACGTTTACGACATTAAAATCTATCAAGCGGAATTTACCGCGGGTCGTCAGTCTATCAAGCTTTACCCGCAGGCAGGTCGTCAGTCTATCAAGCTTTACCCGTAGGCAGGTCGTCAGTCTATCAAGCTTTACCCGCAGGCAGGTCGTCAGTCTATCAAGCTTTACCCGCAGGCAGGTCGTCAGTCTATCAAGCTTTACCCGCCGGCAGGTCGTCAGTTTTTCCTGCTTTACTAGTAGTACTGTGTTATCTTATCTGACCTCGTTCCTCCCGCCAGGTGGTGCGGGTCGTCGTAGCAGTCTCCGCCTTGCTCCGCAAGTGTCACGCCTACGAAGTACTCTGCAAGTTAGACCACGTGGTTAACGAGTAAGTACTTTCTCAATGTCTCCCTTCTCTCCATACCCTCCTTCTCAATGCCTCCCTTCTCTCCATACCTCCTTATCAATGCCTCCCTTCTCTCCATACACTCCTTCTCAATGCCTCCCTTCTCTCCGTACCCTCCTTCTCAATGTCTCCCTTCTCTCCATACCCTCCTTCTCAATGCCTCCCTTCTCTCCATACCCTCCTTCTCAATGCCTCCCTTCTCTCCATACCTCCTTATCAATGTCTCCCTTCTCTCCATACCCTCCTTCTCAATGCCTCCCTTCTCTCCATACCCTCCTTCTCAATGCCTCCCTTCACTCCATACCCTCCTTCTCAATGCCTCCCTTCTCTCCATACCTCCTTCTCAATGCCTCCCTTCTCTCCATACCCTCCTTCTCAATGCCTCTCTTCTCTCCATACCCTCCTTCTCAATGTCTCCCTTCTCTCCATACCCTCCTTCTCAATGCCTCCCTTCTCTCCATACCCTCCTTCTCAATGCCTCCCTTCTCTCCATACCTCCTTATCAATGTCTCCCTTCTCTCCATACCCTCCTTCTCAATGCCTCCCTTCTCTCCATACCCTCCTTCACAATGCCTCCCTTCTCTCCATACCCTCCTTCTCAATGCCTCCCTTCTCTCCATACCTCCTTCTCAATGCCTCTCTTCTCTCCATACCCTCCTTCTCAATGCCTCCCTTCTCTATACCTCCTTCTCAATGCCTCCCTTCTCTCCATACCCTCCTTCTCAATGCCTCCCTTCTCTATACCTCCTTCTCAATGCCTCCCTTCTCTCCATATCTCCTTCTCAATGCCTCCCTTCTCTCCATACCCTCCTTCTCAATGCCTCCCTTCTCTCCATACCTCCTTCTCAATGCCTCCCTTCTCTCCATACCCTCCTTCTCAATGCCTCCCTTCTCTCCATACCTCCTTCTCAATGCCTCCCTTCTCTCCATACCCTCCTTCTCAATGCCTCCCTTCTCTCCATACCCTCCTTCTCAATGCCTCCCTTCTCTCCATACCTCCTTCTCAATGCCTCCCTTCTCTCCATACCCTACTTCTCAATGTCTCCCTTCTCTCCATACCCTCCTTCTCAATGCCTCCCTTCTCACCATACCCTCCTTCTCAATGTCTCCCTTCTCTCCATACCCTCCTTCTCAATGCCTCCCTTCTCGCCATACCCTCCTTCTCAATGCCTCCCTTCTCTCCATACCCTCTTTCTCAATGCCTCCCTTCTCTCCATACCCTCCTTCTCAATGCCTCCCTTCTCTCCATACCCTCCTTCTCAATGCCTCCCTTCTCTCCATACCCTCCTTCTCAATGCCTCCCTTCTCTATACCTCCTTCTCAATGCCTCCCTTCTCTCCATACCCTCCTTCTCAATGCCTCCCTTCTCTATACCTCCTTCTCAATGCCTCCCTTCTCTCCATATCTCCTTCTCAATGCCTCCCTTCTCTCCATACCTCCTTCTCAATGCCTCCCTTCTCTCCATACCCTCCTTCTCAATGCCTCCCCTCTCTCCATACCTCCTTCTCAATGCCTCCCTTCTCTCCATACCCTCCTTCTCAATGCCTCCCTTCTCTCCATACCTCCTTCTCAATGCCTCTCTTCTCTCCATACCCTCCTTCTAAATGCCTCCCTTCTCTCCATACCTCCTTCTCAATGCCTCCTTTCTCTCCATACCCTCCTTCTCAATGCCTCCCTTCTCTCCATACCTCCTTCTCAATGCTTCCCTTCTCTCCATACCCTCCTTCTCAATGTCTCCCTTCTCTCCATACCCTCCTTCTCAATGCCTCCCTTCTCGCCATACCCTCCTTCTCAATGTCTCCCTTCTCTCCATACCCTCCTTCTCAATGCCTCCCTTCTCGCCATACCCTCCTTCTCAATGTCTCCCTTCTCTCCATACCCTCCTTCTCAATGCCTCCCTTCTCGCCATACCTTCCTTCTCAATGTCTCCCTTCTCTCCATACCCTCCTTCTCAATGCCTCCCTTCTCGCCATACCCTCCTTCTCAATGCCTCCCTTCTCTCCATACCTCCTTCTCAATGCCTCCCTTCTCGCCATACCCTCCTTCTCAATGCCTCCCTTCTCTCCATACCCTCCTTCTCAATGCCTCCCTTCTCTCCATACCCTCCTTCTCAATGCCTCCCTTCTCTCCATACCCTCCTTCTCAATGCCTCCCTTCTCTCCATACCCTCCTTCTCAATGCCTCCCTTCTCTCCATACCCTCCTTCTCATTGTCTCCCTTTTCTCCATACCCTTCTTCTCAATGCCTCTCTTCTCGCCATACCCTCCTTCTGAATGTCTCCCTTCTCTCCATACCCTACTTCTCAATGCTTCCCTTCTCGCCATACCCTCCTTCTCAATGTCTCCCAGCTCTCCATACCCTCCTTCTCAATGCCTCCCTTCTCTCCATACCCTCCTTCTCAATGCCTCCCTTCTCTCCATACCCTCCTTCTCAATGCCTCCCTTCTCTCCATACCCTCCTTCTCCATGTCTCCTGTGGTATTTCTGGTCCCAGGCCCGAATGGACGCCGAAAGTTACCACCCGCCCCTGGCGGGATTGGAACCGGCAACCTTCGCATCAAGAGCGAACACCTAGCGCATTAGGCCAAAGGGAACGTCCCATTTGGCCCGAGGCGCTTGGTGTCTTTTATCCACCGGCCCTGGGCCGAGATATCACATCCCTTCTCTCCATACCCTCCTTCTCAATGTCTCCCTTCTCGCCATACCCTCCTTGTCAATACCCGTTTTCTCAACTCCCGCTTTCCCAATACCCGCTTTCTCAATACCCGTTTTCTCAACACTAGCTTTCTGAACTCCTTCTTTCTCAAAACTACCTTTCTCAACATCCATCTTCTCAATACCCGCTTTCTCAACTCCCGCTTTCCCAATATCCACTTTCTCAATACCCGTTTTCTAAACACTCATGTTGGTGATTCGAGCCCTGCTGTGGCCATGTCTGTGTGGTCGCAGGATAAAGATCCCATGTCTTTCTTGGTAAAGAGTAGGGGGTTACCCCCGGGAACATGGCTCCACTCTCCCTTCCTTCTCCCATTGACGCGATGTGACCAAAAGTGGTTAAAGCGTCCTGAATAACCAACCAACCAACCTCAATACCCGCTTTCTCAACACCCGCTTTCTGAATACCCGTTTTCTCGACACTAGCTTTCTCAACACCCGTTTTCTCAACACCCGCTTTCTCAACACCCGCTTTCTCAACTCCCGCTTTCTCAACTCCCGCTTTCTCAATACCCGTTTTCTCAACACCCGCTTTCTCAATACCCGTTTTCTCAACACCCGTTTTCTCAACACCCGTTTTCTCAATATCCGATTTCTCAATACCCGTTTTCTCAACACTAGCTTTCTCAATTTCCGCTTTCTCAACTCCCGCTTTCTCAATACCCGTTTTCTCAACACCCGTTTTCTCAATACCCGTTTTCTCAACACCCGCTTTCTCCATACCCGTTTTCTCAACACCCGCTATCTCCATACCCGTTTTCTCAACACTAGCTTTCTCAATTTCCGCTTTCTCAACACCCGTTTTCTCAACACCCGTTTTCTCAACACCCCCTTTCTCCATACCCGTTTTCTCAACACTAGCTTTCTCAACACCCGTGTTCTCAATACCCGCTTTCTCAATACCCGTTTTCTCAACACTAGCTTCCTCAATTTCCGCTTTCTCAACTCCCGCTTTCTCAATACCCGTTTTCTCAACACCCGCTTTCCCAACTCCCGCTTTCTCAACATCCGCTTCGCTAACGTTCGCTTTATAAGATCTGCTGTCTCAACACCCGGTTTGTCAGTGTGCGCTTTGTTATCTTATCTTTTAGTATTTGAATGAGGTTTGCCGTGTCACGTCACTCTGGCACGTCACACCTTGTGTCATATAGCCGTGTGTCACGCTTTTGTCATCTCGTGTGTCACGTCGTTTGTGTCACGTTGTTTGTGTCACGTCGTTTGTGTCATGCTACAAATCGAATGAAAGAACTAATTATTAACGTTTACCCTGTCTGATGAATGTATGTGCCTATATGGGCGGTCCTATATGGGCGGTCCTCTCTCTGCTACAACTCTCACATCTCTTGTTACTTGATTTTTATTTGCGGCAATCAGGATTCAAACAAAATATGAGAAGTGGTGAGTACGTTGAGTAAGCTTGGCACATAGCTTACTGTCATAGTAATAAACTATTATTAGGCGTCAATTGTGATAGACATTTGTGATACTCTGTCAGACTCTCAGATAATCTCTGATATACCAGAGATACTTTTGGTTAAACACCTATTACGCTGGGGTAAGCCTTGCGCTGGTTTGACTTTATTGTTCGAGAAGACCGTCACACTTCCCTATATCGACCCTCCCCCTCCCCCCAGGCTGGCGGACAACGTGCCGGTGTCGGAGGCCCACAAGGCGGCCCCCTCCCTGGCGCTTGAGGAGGGTGAGACCCCGATGGAGGCGGACCCCATAGAGCCTGAGCCCCCCCTGCTGCTCGACACCGTGGACGAGGCCGAGGTGGAGACCGTCATCCGCTGTCTGGACGAGATCACCAGCACCCTGGCCGCCGCCCACAGCCAACTCGTAAGCACGCCTCTCTTAAACAGAGGCATCAGGATGGTGGGCAACACCCTGGCCGCCGCCCACAGCCAACTCGTAAGCACGTCTCTCTTAAACAAAGGCATCAGGGTGGTGGCCAACAGCCTGGCCGCCGCCCACAGCCAACTCGTAAGCACGTCTCTCTTAAACAAAGGCATGAGGGTGGTGGCGAACACCCTGACCGCCGCCCACAGCCAACTCGTAAGCACGTCTCTGTTAAACAAAGGGATCAGGGTGGTGGCCAACACCCTGGCCGCCGCCCACAGCCAACTTGTAAGTACGTCTCTGTTAAACAAAGGCGTCAGGATGGTGGGCAACACCCTGGCCGCCGCCCACAGCCAACTCGTAAGCACGTCTTTCTTAAACAAAGGCGTCAGGATGGTGGCCAACACCCTGGCCGCCGCCCACAGCCAACTCGTAAGCACGTCTCTCTTAAACAAATGCGTCAGGATGGTGGCCAACACCCTGGCCGCCGCCCACAGCCAACTCGTTAGCACGCCTCTCTTAAACAAAGGCGTCAGGATGGTGGCCAACACCTTGGCCGCCGCCCACAGCCAAGTCGTAAGCACGTCTCTCTTAAACAAAGGCGTCAGTATGGTGGCCAACACCCCGGCCGCCGCCCACAGCCAACTCGTAAGCACGTCTCTCAAACAAAGGCGTCAGGAAGGTGTTCAGCACCCTGGCCGCCGCCCACAGCCTACTCGTAAGCACGTCTCTGTTAAACAAAGGCGTCAGGTTGGTGCCCAACACCCTGGCCGCCGCCCACAACCAACTCGTAAGCACGTCTCTCTTAAACAAAGGCGTCAGGATGGTGGCCAACAGCCTGGCCGTCGCCCACAGCCAACTCGTAAGCACGTCTCTCTTAAACAAAGGCGTCAGGATGGTGGCCAACAGCCTGGCCGCAGCCCACAGCCAACTCGTAAGCACGTCTATCTTAAACAGAGGCGTCAGGATGGTGGCCAACAGCCTGGCCGTCGCCCACAGCCAACCCCTAAGCACGTCTCTCTTAAACAAAGGCGTCAGGATGGTGGCCAACAGCCTGGCCGTCGCCCACAGCCAACTCGTAAGCACGTCTCTCTTAAACAAAGGCGTCAGGATGGTGGCCAACAGCCTGGCCGCAGCCCACAGCCAACTCGTAAGCACGTCTATCTTAAACAGAGGCGTCAGGATGGTGGCCAACACCCTGGCTGCCGCCCACAGCCAACTCGTAAGCACGTCTCTCTTAAACAAATGTGTCAGGATGGTGGCCAACACCCTGGCCGCAGCCCACAGCCAACTCGTAAGCACGTCTATCTTAAACAGAGGCGTCAGGATGGTGGCCAACACCCTGGCCGCCGCCCACAGCCAACTCGTAAGCACGTCTCTCTTAAACAAAGGCGTCAGGATGGTGGCCAACACCCTGGCCGCCGCCCACAGCCAACTCGTAAGCACGTCTCTCCTAAACAAAGGCGTCAGGATGGTGGCCAACAGCCTGGCCGCCGCCCACAGCCAACTCGTAAGCACGTCTCTCTTAAACAAAGGCGTCAGGGTGGTGGCCAACACCCTGGCCGCAGCCCACAGCCAACTCGTAAGCACGTCTCTCTTAAACAGATGCATCAGGATGGTGGCCAACACCCTGGCCGCCGCCCACAGCCAACTCGTAAGCACGTCTCTCTTAAACAAAGGCGTCAGGGTGGTGGCCAACACCCTGGCCGCAGCCCACAGCCAACTCGTAAGCACGTCTCTCTTAAACAGATGCATCAGGATGGTGGCCAACACCCTGGCCGCCGCCCACAGCCAACTCGTAAGCACGTCTCTCTTAAACAAATGCGTCAGGGTGGTGGCCAACACCCTGGCCGCAGCCCACAGCCAACTCGTAAGCACGTCTCTCTTAAACAGATGCATCAGGATGGTGGCCAACACCCTGGCCGCCGCCCACAGCCAACTCGTAAGCACGTCTCTCTTAAACAAAGGCGTCAGGGTGGTGGCCAACACCCTGGCCGCAGCCCACAGCCAACTCGTAAGCACGTCTCTCTTAAACAGATGCATCAGGATGGTGGCCAACACCCCGGCCGCCGCCCACAGCCAACTCGTAAGCACGTCTCTCTTAAACAGATGCATCAGGATGGTGGCCAACACCCCGGCCGCCGCCCACAGCCAACTCGTAAGCACGTCTCTCTTAAACAGATGCATCAGGATGGTGGCCAACACCCTGGCCGCCGCCCACAGCCAACTCGTAAGCACGTCTCTCTTAAACAGAGGCGTCAGGATGGTGGCCAACACCCTGGCCGCCGCCCACAGCCAACTCGTAAGCACGTCTCTCTTAAACAAAGGCGTCAGGGTGGTGGCCAACACCCTGGCCGCCGCCCACAGCCAACTCGTAAGCACGTCTCTCTTAAACAAAGGCGTCAGGGTGGTGGCCAACACCCTGGCCGCCGCCCACAGCCAACTCGTAAGCACGTCTCTCCATACAAGGGAGCCTCACCTATTGTAGCGGAGGACTAGACCGCAGATCCAGTCTGAGCTGGTATTTAGTATATTACCAGTATGTAATGCTTTAAGTTATGTTACGAAATTACTCACTATCGTGAGTATTGAACATTATATTGAATAAGCAATTATAACTTCTATCCATTTAATTAATGTCTACTGTTTTCCTCCTTCTTTTTCCAGGCGCAGCCTGGTCGTAGCTTGCCGAGTCGCATACAGTTCTGTGTACGTCAGAAGGGATACAACCCTTATGCCAACCTGTATCACTTCTTTAACTCATGGTGAGTGAAGTCCTTATGCCAACCTGTATCACTTCTTTAACTCATGGTGAGTGAAGTCCTTATGCCAACCTGTATCACTTCTTTAACTCATGGTGAGTGAAGTCCTTATGCCAACCTGTATCACTTCTTTAACTCATGGTGAGTGAAGTCCTTATGCCAACCTGTATCACTTCTGTAACTCATGGTGAGTGAAGTCCTTATGCTAACCTGTATCACTTCTTTAACTCATGGTGAGTGAAGTCCTTATGCCAACCTGTAACACTTCTTTAACTCATGGTGAGTGAAGTCCTTATGCCAACCTGTATCACTTCTTTAACTCATGGTGAGTGAAGTCCTTATGCTAACCTGTATCACTTCTTTAACTCATGGTGAGTGAAGTCCTTATGCCAACCTGTAACACTTCTTTAACTCATGGTGAGTGAAGTCCTTATGCTAACCTGTATCACTTCTTTAACTCATGGTGAGTGAAGTCCTTATGCTAACCTGTATCACTTCTTTAACTCATGGTGAGTGAAGTCCTTATGCTAACCTGTATCACTTCTTTAACTCATGGTGAGTGAAGTCATCATGCCAACCTGTATCACTTCTTTAACTCATGGTGAGTGATGTTCTTATGCTAACCTGTATCACTTCTTTAACTCATGGTGAGTGAAGTCCTTATGCTAACCTGTATCACTTCTTTAACTCATGGTGAGTGAAGTCCTTATGCCAACCTGTAACACTTCTTTAACTCATGGTGAGTGAAGTCCTTATGCCAACCTGTATCACTTCTTTAACTCATGGTGAGTGATGTTCTTATGCTAACCTGTATCACTTCTGTGACTGTCTTATTAACTGTGTGTCTGTCTTTCAGTGAGCTGCTGGAGTGTTGTTAACGGTGTGTCTGTCTGTCAGTGAGCTGCTGGAGTGTTGTTAACGGTGTGTCTGTCTGTCAGTGAGCTGCTGGAGTGTTGTTAACGGTGTGTCTGTCTTTCAGTGAGCTGCTGGAGTGTTGTTAACCGTGTCTGTGTCTTTCAGTGAGCTGCTGGAGTGTTGTTAACGGTGTGTCTGTCTTTCAGTGAGCTGCTGGAGTGTTGTTAACGGTGTGTCTGTCTTTCAGTGAGCTGCTCGATTGTTGTTAACCGTGTTTCTGTCTTTCAGTGAGCTGCTGGAGTGTTGTTAACGGTGTGTCTGTCTTTCAGTGAGCTGCTGGAGTGTTGTTAACGGTGTCTGTGTCTTTCAGTGAGCTGCTGGAGTGTTGTTAACCGTGTCTGTGTCTTTCAGTGAGCTGCTTGAGTGTTGTTAACGGTGTGTCTGTCTTTCAGTGAGCTGCTGGAGTGTTGTTAACTGTGTTTCTGTCTTTCAGTGAGCTGCTGGAGTGTTGTTAACGGTGTGTCTGTCTTTCAGTGAGCTGCTGGAGTGTTGTTAACGGTGTCTGTGTCTTTCAGTGAGCTGCTGGAGTGTTGTTAACGGTGTGTCTGTCTTTCAGTGAGCTGCTGGAGTGTTGTTAACGGTGTGTCTGTCTTTCAGTGAGCTGCTGGAGTGTTGTTAACGGTGTGTCTGTCTTTCAGTGAGCTGCTGGAGTGTTGTTAACGGTGTGTCTGTGTCTTTCAGTGAGCTGCTGGAGTGTTGTTAACGGTGTGTCTGTGTCTTTCAGTGAGCTGCTGGAGTGTTGTTAACGGTGTGTCTGTGTCTTTCAGTGAGCTGCTGGAGTGTTGTTAACGGTGTTTCTGTCTTTCAGTGAGCTGCTGGAGTGTTGTTAACTGTGTGTCTGTGTCTTTCAGTGAGCTGCTGGAGTGTTGTTAACGGTGTCTGTGTCTTTCAGTGAGCTGCTGGAGTAATGTTAACGGTGTGTCTGTGTCTTTCAGTGAGCTGCTGGAGTGTGTCTTCGTGCTCATCTCCTCGCCGGCCACGTGTAACCACAACGGGATCTTCGTGGTGGTCAGGCAGCTGCTGCAGCAGTTGATGAGCCAGCAGTCCGGGCTCGTCTACCTCACCTCGCGCACCGACACCGTCAACGGCATCATCAGGACGCTCACACAGAACACCGTGGTAAGGTCAAGGACGCTGACACAGAACGCGTGATAAGGTCAAGGCCGTCCACCACCCCATACCTATGTCAAATTCTTCGCCCTGATTACGATAAATGTTTTTTAAACTTTAATGGTGGATTAATCCCCCTTGCTGAGGTTTCATTGTTTGGTGTGATGGGCGTGACCTTGGGCTGACCTTGTGACTGTTGGTTTCCAGGACTACAGCCAGGAGGACGAGCGTGACCAACACCCGGCGCACCAACTGGGGCTGCAGCTCGTGCACCACCTGCAGACGCTGCAGCACGTGGACCAGCTGCAGGAGTACCACTCCAAGGGTGAGACCTGAGCCCTGTGGCCAATGTGGGTCATTGTGTGGGACCATTGTGGCTGACCTCTATGTGTGGGTGGTTGACCTCCATGTGTGGGTGACTGACCTCTATGTGTGGGTGGTTGACCTCTATGTGTGGGTGGCTGACCTCTATGTGTGGGTGGTTGACCTCTCTGTTTGTGTGACTGACCTCTATGTGTGGGTGGTTGACCTCTATGTGTGGGTGGCTGACCTCTATGTGTGGGTGGTTGACCTCTGTGTTGGTGACTGACCTATAAGTGTGGGTGACTGACCTATGAGTGTGGGTGATTGACCTCTTTGTGTGGGTGATTGACTTCTGTGTATGGGTGATTGACCCCTGTGTGTGGGTGGCTGACCTCTATGTGGGTGGCTCTCTCCAGGTCCCGCCGACAAGGACGTGGATGCCCCGACCGCTTTGGGCGTCCTCCACAGCCTCTACTCCATGACCTTGACCCCTGCCGGGCGGGAAGCTGTCGTCTGCGTTCTGGCCCTGGAAGACAACCTGAAAACTCTGCTGCCTTTCATCGAGCTGACGGGTAAAGGACATTCTCTGCCTGTCGTTATGACAACCAATGACGTATGTAGCTTCAGGTTATTTGGTTAATCGTTATCTGTCACTTCCCTTTGCGCTATCGACACTCTTTCTGTGCGTATAGATTCAAATTGTATTGCTTTATGTTAATAAGCCGTGAGTCAGTGTGTCTGCACTGTGTCTCAGTGTACAGCTTTATCTTTATCTCCATCATTAAGCCTCAATGGTTTATGATCCACTCACTGTTAACGCGCGGCCAGCTTGCAGTGTGTGACTCGTGGCGATCCACTCACTGTCAACGCGCGGCCAGCTGGCAGTGTGTGACTCGTGGCAATCCACTCACTGTCAACGCGCGGCCAGCTGGCAGTGTGTGACTCGTGCCGCTGGAGAGGTTTGCTGGAGTTACGAGTTACATTACAAGTTATGTGTGTAGTGTGTTGTGGCTGACTGGGATGCCCCCCCCCCCTCCTCCCCCCTCCAGGTGACGAGGAGGCAGACGGCCGCCTGAAGCGATCCGTCTGTTACTGTTACACCGTCCTCCTCCTCCTGCTCGTCATCAGACACTCCGACAAGGTCGACTGGCTCGAGAGGTTTGGGCCCCGACTCGCCACTCTGGCTGAACAAGGTACGTCATACTGTCACAATCACAATGACAGTCAGTCACAGTCACACAGTCGGCCACAGTAAGTCACAGTCCAAGTCACACAGTCATAAAGTCAAAGTCACAAAGTCACAGTCACAAAGTCAGTCACAAAGTCAGTCACAAAGTCACAGTCCAAGTCACACAGTCGCAGTCACAGTTACACAGTCATAGTTACAGTAACAGTTGCACAGTCACAGGTACAGTCATAGTTACACAGTCACAGTTGCACAGTCACAGTTGCACAGTCACAGGTACACAGTCCCGATTACACAGTCACGGTCACACAGTCACGGTTACACAGTCACGCTTACACAGTCACGGTTACACATTCACAGTTACACAGTCACAGTTACAGTTACACTCTCAGACAGTTACACTCTCAGACAGTCACTGTCACACAGTCTCCAATAACTCCGTACGTACATGACAGATATCCGGATTCCCAACACGGGTTACAGCCAAGTTTTACGTGTAAATACATTTTCCATATTTACGTGTGTTTTCATTTGGCTATTGTTTTATCTGTAGCCTGATGTCCCCAATTTCATTGGATTCTTGCCCCATTTCTCCGCCCCCCCCCCCCTTCCCCCTCCCCCTGCCTACAGCCGCCTTGGAGGGAGGCTCGGGCAAGATGGCGGACAAGATGGCGGTGATGAGCGAGTGGCTGGTGCCGCTGCGGCGTGTGACGGCTCTGGATCACGACAACCTGGCGCCCCTCCTGGCGCAGCTCAGGCAGTACAGCGAGGACGTCCTTGACCTTCCCAAGGGACTCGTCACCGTCGCCAGGATCCTGCGCCATCTTGCCATCGACCCCAGCGAGGGCAGACAGAGCCAGGCCGAGGGTAGGTCAGATACCCCAGCGAGGGCAGACAGAGCCAGACCGAGGGTAGGTCAGATACCCCAGCGAGGGCAGACAGAGCCAGGCCGAGGGTAGGTCAGATACCCCAGCGAGGGCAGACAGAGCCAGGCCGAGAGTGGGTCAGATACCCCAGCGAGGGCTAACAGAGCCAGGCCGAGGGTAGGTCAGATACCCCAGCGAGGGCAGACAGAGCCAGGCCGAGGGTAGGTCAGATACCCCAGCGAGGGCAGACAGAGCCAGACCGAGGGTAGGTCAGATACCCCAGCCAGGGCAGACAGAGCCAGGCCAGAGGGTAGGTCAGATACCCCAGCGAGGGCAGACAGAGCCAGGCCGAGGGTGGGTCAGATACCCCAGCGAGGGCAGACAGCGCCAGGCCGAGGGTAGGTCAGATACCCCAGCGAGGGCAGACAGAGCCAGGCCGAGGGTAGGTCAGATACCCCAGCGAGGGCAGACAGAGCCAGGCCGAGGGTAGGTCATATACCCCAGCCAGGGCAGACAGAGCCAGGCCGAGGGTAGGTCAGATACCCCAGCGAGGTCAGACAGAGCCAGGCCGAGGGTAGGTCAGATACCCCAGCGAGGGCAGACAGAGCCAGGCCGAGGGTAGGTCAGATACCCCAGCGAGAGCAGACAGAGCCAGGCCGAGGGTAGGTCAGATACCCCAGCGAGGGCAGACAGAGCCAGGCCGAGGGCAGACAGAGCCAGGCCGAGGGTAGGTCAGATACCCCAGCGATGGCAGACAGAGCCAGGCCGAGGGCAGACAGAGCCAGGCCGAGGGTAGGTCAGATACCCCAGCGAGGGCAGACAGAGCCAGGCCGAGGGTAGGTCAGATACCCCAGCGAGAGCAGACAGAGCCAGGCCGAGGGCAGACAGAGCCAGGCCGAGGGCAGACAGAGCCAGGCCGAGGGCAGACAGAGCCAGGCCGAAGGTAGGTCAGATACCCCAGCGAGGGCAGACAGAACCAGGCCGAGGGTAGGTCAGATACCCCAGCCAGGGCAGACAGAGCCAGGCCGAGGGTAGGTCAGATACCCCAGCGAGGGCAGACAGAGCCAGGCCGAGGGTAGGTCAAATACCCCAGCGAGAGCAGACAGAGCCAGGCCGAGGGTAGGTCAGATACCCCAGCGAAGGCAGACAGAGCCAGGCCGAGGGCAGACAGAGCCAGGCCGAGGGTAGGTCAGATACCCCAGCGAGGGCAGACAGAGCCAGGCCGAGGGTAGGTCAGATACCCCAGCGAGAGCAGACAGAGCCAGGCCGAGGGCAGACAGAGCCAGGCCGAGGGCAGACAGAGCCAGGCCGAGGGCAGACAGAGCCAGGCCGAGGGTAGGTCAGATACCCCAGCCAGGGCAGACAGAGCCAGGCCGAGGGTAGGTCAGATACCCCAGCCAGGGCAGACAGAGCCAGGCCGAGGGTAGGTCAGATACCCCAGCGAGGGCAGACAGAGCCAGGCCGAGGGTAGGTCAGATACCCCAGCGAGGGCAGACAGGCAGGCAGACTAAATGATCTTACTTCATAGCTTATGGGCCTGATCTTATACGCATCAAGTGTGATATGATCGACCGCCACACCCCCTGGTGAAATCTTTCACGGTGCCTGTTGTGTGTTTCAGAACACGTCGAGGAGCTGAAATACCGCTACGTGTTGATCGAGCTGTTTAGTGCTGACTGCATGCCCGTCATGACCAACATCATACAGGTCAGTACCCGTCATGACCAACATCATACAGGTCAGTACCCGTCATGACCAACATCATACAGGTCAGTACCCGTCATGACCAACATCATACAGGTCAGTACCCGTCATGACCAACATCATACAGGTCAGTACTCGTCCTGACCAACATACAGGTCAGTACTCGTCCTGACCAACATACAGGTCAGTACTCGTCCTGACCAACATACAGGTCAGTACTCGTCCTGACCAACATACAGGTCAATACCCGTCCTGACCAACATACAGGTCAGTACCCGTCATGACCAACATCATACAGGTCAGTACCCGTCATGACCAACATTATACAGGTCAGTACCCGTCATGACCAACATCATACAGGTCAGTACCCGTCATGACCAACATCATACAGGTCAGTACCCGTCATGACCAACATCATACAGGTCAGTACCCGTCATGACCAACATCATACAGGTCAGTACCCGTCCTGACCAACACCATACAGGTCAGTACCCTTCCTGACCAACATACAGGTCAGTACTCGTCCTGACCAATGGCCAACACCATACAGGTCAGTACTCGTCCTGACCAACATACAGGTCAGTACTCATCCTGACCAACATACAGGTCAATACCCGTCCTGACCAACATACAGGTCAGTACTCGTCCTGACCAACATACAGGTCAGTACTCGTCCTGACCAACATACAGGTCAGTACCCGTCCTGACCAACATACAGGTCAGTACCCGTCCTGACCAACATACAGGTCAGTACCCGTCCTGACCAACATACAGGTCAGTACTCGTCCTGACCAACATACAGGTCAGTACCCGTCCTGACCAACATACAGGTCAGTACTCGTCCTGACCAACATACAGGTCAGTACCCGTCCTGACCAACATACAGGTCGGTACTCGTCCTGACCAACATACAGGTCACTACCCGTCCTGACCAACATACAGGTCAGTACCCGTCCTGACCAACATACAGGTCAGTACCCGTCCTGACCAACATACAGGTCAGTACTCGTCCTGACCAACATACAGGTCAGTACCCGTCCTGACCAACATACAGGTCAGTACTCGTCCTGCCCAACATACAGGTCACTACCCGTCCTGACCAACATACAGGTCAGTACCCGTCCTGACCAACATACAGGTCAGTACCCGTCCTGACCAACATGCAGGTCAGTACTCGTCCTGACCAACATACAGGTCAGTACCCGTCCTGACCAACATACAGGTCAGTACTCGTCCTGACCAACATACAGGTCAGTACCCGTCCTGACCAACATACAGGTCACTACCCGTCATGACCAACATCATACAGGTCAGTACCCGTCCTGACCAACATACAGGTCAGTACCCGTCCTGACCAACATACAGGTCAGTACCGGTCCTGACCAACATACAGGTCAGTACTCGTCCTGACCAACATACAGGTCAGTACCCTTCCTGACCAACATACAGGTCATTACCCGTCCTGACCAACATGCAGGTCAGTACCCGTCCTGACCAACATACAGGTCAGTACTCGTCCTTACCAACACCATACTACTGTGGCGTTGACTGCCGTGACAGTTGTCGCCACCATTGTAGCTACAAGTGGGAGGTGTTGGACGCGTAACAACTTGTGCCGTTTGTTATTTCAGAAAATGAGTGACTTGATGCTGCAACCTTGGCAGAAGGGCTTCGCGCAGTCTTCAGGCCAGATGGCGCTGGTGCAAGCCATCGGACGCCCGCTGGTGGCCGTGTTGAAGGCGCTGCTATCTCACCTGATCCAAGCCTGTGGCGATAAGGTATGACCCCTCCCCTCCTCTGATCCCAGCCTGTGGGGGCAAGGTATGACCCCTCCCCTCCCCTGATCCAAGCCTGTGGCGACAAGGCATGACCCCCCCCCCCCTCCCTCTGATCCAAGGCAGTAGGGACAAGGTATGACCCCTCCCCTCCCCTGATCCAAGCCTGTGGCGATAAGGTATGGCCCCTCCCCTCCCCTGATCCCAGCCTGTGGAGGCAAGGTATGACCCCTCCACTCCCCTGATCCAAGCCTGTGGCGATAAGGTATGACCCCTCCACTCCCCTGATCCAAGCCTGTGGCGACAAGGTATGACCCCTCCACTCCCCTGATCCCAGCCTGTGGCGATAAGGTATGACCCCTCCACTCCCCTGATCCAAGCCTGTGGCGACAATGTATGACCCCTTCCCTCCCTCTGATCCAAGCCAGTAGGGACAAAGTATGACCCCTCCCCTCCCCTGATCCAAGCCTGTGGGGACAAGGTATGACCCCTCCACTCCCCTGATCCCAGCCTGTGGCGATAAGGTATGACCCCTCCACTCCCCTGATCCAAGCCTGTGGCGACAAGGTATGACCCCTCCACTCCCCTGATCCCAGCCTGTGGCGATAAGGTATGACCCCTCCACTCCCCTGATCCAAGCCTGTGGGGACAAGGTATGACCCCTCCACTCCCCTGATCCAAGCCTGTGGCGATAAGGTATGACCCCTCCACTCCCCTGATCCCAGCCTGTGGCGATGAGGTATGACCCCTCCACTCCCCTGATCCCAGCCTGTGGGGGCAAGGTATGACCCCTCCCCTCCCCTGATCCAAGCCTGTGGGGACAAGGTATGACCCCTCCACTCCCCTGATCCCAGCCTGTGGCGATAAGGTATGACCCCTCCACTCCCCTGATCCAAGCCTGTGGCGACAAGGTATGACCCCTCCACTCCCCTGATCCCAGCCTGTGGCGACAAGGTATGACCCCTTCCCTCCCTCTGATCCAAGCCAGTAGGGACAAGGTATGACCCCTTCCCTCCCTCTGATCCAAGCCAGTAGGGACAAGGTATGACCCCTCCACTCCCCTGATCCAAGCCTGTGGCGACAAGGTATGACCCCTCCACTCCCCTGATCCAAGCCTGTGGGGACAAGGTATGACCCCTCCACTCCCCTGATCCAAGCCTGTGGCGATAAGGTATGACCCCTCCACTCCCCTGATCCCAGCCTGTGGCGATGAGGTATGACCCCTCCACTCCCCTGATCCCAGCCTGTGGGGGCAAGGTATGACCCCTCCCCTCCCCTGATCCAAGCCTGTGGCGACAAGGCATGACCCCCCCCCCTCCCTCTGATCCAAGGCAGTAGGGACAAGGTATGACCCCTCCACTCCCCTGATCCCAGCCTGTGGGGGCAAGGTATGACCCCTCCCCTCCCCTGATCCAAGCCTGTGGCGACAAGGCATGACCCCCCCCCTCCCTCTGATCCAAGGCAGTAGGGACAATGTATGACCCCTCCCCTCCCCTGATCCAAGCCTGTGGGGACAAGGTATGACCCCTCCCCTCCCCTGATCCAAGCCTGTGGCGACAAGGTATGACCCCTTCCCTCCCTCTGATCCAAGCCAGTAGGGACAAGGTATGACCCCTCCCCTCCCCTGATCCAAGCCTGTGGGGACAAGGTATGACCCCTCCCCTCTCCTGATCCAAGCCTGTGGCGACAAGGTATGACCCCTCCCCTCCCCCTGATCCCAGCCTGTGGGGGCTAGGCATGACCCCCCCCCCCTGATCCCAGCCTGTGGGAACAAGGTATGACCCCTCCCCTCCCCTGATCCCAGCCTGTAGGGACAAGGTATGACCCCTCCCCCTCCCACTGATCCAAGCCTGTGGGACAAGGTATGACTCCTCCCCTCCCCTGATCCAAGCCTGTGGCGACAAGGTATGACCCCTTCCCTCCCTCTGATCCAAGCCAGTAGGGACAAGGTATGACCCCTCCCCTCCCCTGATCCAAGCCTGTGGCGACAAGGTATGACCCCTTCCCTCCCCTGATCCAAGCCTGTGGCGACAAGGTATGACCCCTCCCCTCCCCCTGATCCCAGCCTGTAGGGGCTAGGTATGACCCCCCCCCCCTGGTCCCAGCCTGTGGGGACAAGGTATGACCCCTCCCCTCCCCTGATCCCAGCCTGTAGGGACAAGGTATGACCCCCCCCCCCCCTGATCCAAGCCTGTAGGGACAAGGTATAACACCTAGACCATGATTTGCTGTGTCGTATGTTATCTCATCCCTATGGTTCTCTCAGCGCAGTAAGGCGTACATTATTAATTGTAAAGGCGCCACATGCCCTGTACCCACCGTGCGTCTCTGTGACCTTCAGTTCAAGGACGTGACGAGCGTGCCCTGTCTGCTCAGTCTGCACACTGTGCTCTGTTCATGGTCTGCGACCGGCGCCCTCAACACCAAGTGTCAACAGGTGAGTCAACAGTCAACAGCATGCTGCGTCAGCACTCTTAGTCAACAGTGACTCAATCAACACAGTAACTCAATCAACACAGTAACTCAATCAATACACTGACTCAGTATCAGTAATTAACTTATTACTTAATCAACAGTGACTTTATCCACACAATGACTCAACATACTAAAGAAAGTCAGCACTGACGACAGTCAAGAAACTGAAGACAGTTAACACATGGTCAGGCTCGCTGTTAAGTTCCACGTTTGTTATAAAACAATGAACACATAAACAGTATATATTATATTTTAATCGTTTAATATTCTGCTTGTTATAGACAAACATATACTACAGCATGCTTCACGGGACGTGTTTTGTATCCCAGCTGGACTTTAAGTTGGTTGTTAGACTACCTCATGCAGTACGAGAGCAGTACATTATGTTAATGTCGGCGGAGGCGGCTAACATGTAGTTTCTGGTGACAGATCCAGAATGACATCGTGGACATCCTGATGGCCTTCACACAACCGGAACTCCAGGAACAGGACTCGCCGGACGGTAAGGCACGGTCACTAGAAGGGGGGAGGGGGCATGTGAGTGGGACCAGCAGACGACTGAAGTAGTTGGGTAACGCGTAAGGCAACGTTAGTCTTGTTACCATGTTTGTTACGACCCTGACTGGAAGTCAGAACGCTAAAACTATGTCATCTTGTCATGGTTACGGCGTTGCAGGGCTGTCTGAATACTAACGCTGTGTGTTGTTGCCATGGTTATAGCGTGGTTACAGCGTTACCGGGCTCTCTGACTAACGCTGTTTCGTTGCTATGGTTACAAGGTTGCCGGGCTGTCTGAATACCAACGCTGTTTTGTTGCCATGGTTACAGAGTTGCCGGGCTGTCTGAATACTAAGGCTGTGTGTTGTTGCCATGGTTACAGCGTGGTTACAGCGTTACCAATCTGTCTGAATACTAACGCTGTTATGTTGCCATGGTTACAAGGTTGCCGGGCTGTTTGAATGCTAACGCTGTTTTGCTGCCATGGTTACAGCGTTGCCGGGCTGTCTGAATACTAACGCTGTGTGTTGCCATGGTTACAGCGTTGCCGGGCTGTCTGAATACTAACGCTGTTTTATTGCCATGGTTACAGCGTTACCGGGCAGCCTGTGGACGTTGATGGTGAAGCAGGTGTTGACGTACACGACGACGGCGCCCTTCACCTTCCTCAGCGGCCTCGTGCTGCTGTCCGAGCTGCTGCCCCTGCCGCTGCCCATCCAGTCCAAGGAGACGCTGCCCCCCCACGAGCTCGACACCGCCGTCACCGGCCGCAGGCTGTGGAGCGCCCACATGTACTGTCTGACTGGGGAGCTACAGCAGGTCATCGGAACACTGGCCGGTAGGTGTGGGGGGAGGGAGGGAGGGGGGTGAGGGGGTAGTGGTGGAGCGCCCACATGTACTGTCTGACTGGGGAGCTACAGCAGGTCATCGGAACACTGGCCGGTAGGTGTGGGGGGAGGGAGGGGCGGGGGAGCTACAGCCGGTGGGTGTTGAGGGAGGGGGGGGGGGGGGCTACAGCCGGTAGGTGTGGAGGAGGACCGGGGTACGTGTTTGTGTGTGGGTAGGTGGGGGGATGAAGGGCTAGTGATGGAGTGTCTAAGACACTTTCTTGATTAGTGTAACGTTCTCAACATGCGGAAGTCTTCTTATTCAATGGAATATAGATATGAAGTTAATAGGTAGGTGTGTGTATTGGTAAAGCTATATGGTAACTACATGTATGTCCCTAACCTGCTGGTTAACTTCACAGGTTCGGCGTGTCCCCCACTGCAGCAGGTCATACGGCGAGTCTGCTGGCAGCTAGCAGACCTGGCCTCCCCCACCGCCCTCATCACCATCAGGTCAGTTCCCCTCCCCCACTCACCACACCCCCACCGCCCTCATCACCATCAGGTCAGTGCCCCTCCCCCACACACCACACTCCCACCGCCCTCATCACCATCAGGTCAGTGCCCCTCCCCCACTCACCACACCCCCACCGCCCTCATCACCCTCAGGTCAGTGCCTCTCCCCCACACACCACACCCCCACCGCCCTTATCACCATCAGGTCAGTGCCCCTCCCCCACTCACCACACCCCCACCGCCCTCATCACCCTCAGGTCAGTGCCCCTCCACCACACTCCCACCGCCCTCATCACCATCAGGTCAGTGCCCCACCCCCACACACCACACTCCCACCGCCCTCATCACCATCAGGTCAGTGCCCCTCCCCCACTCACCACACCCCCACCGCCCTCATCACCATCAGGTCAGTGCCCCTCCCCCACTCACCACACCCCCACCGCCCTCATCACCCTCAGGTCAGTGCCCCTCCACCACACTCCCACCGCCCTCATCACCATCAGGTCAGTGCCCCACCCCCACACACCACACTCCCACCGCCCTCATCACCATCAGGTCAGTGCCCCTCCCCCACTCATCACACCCCCACCGCCCTCATCACCCTCAGGTCAGTGCCCCTCCACCACACTCCCACCGCCCTCATCACCATCAGGTCAGTGCCCCACCCCCACACACCACACTCCCACCGCCCTCATCACCATCAGGTCAGTGCCCCACCCCCACACACCACACTCCCACCGCCCTCATCACCATCAGGTCAGTGCCCCTCCCCCACTCACCACACCCCCACCGCCCTCATCACCATCAGGTCAGTGCCCCTCCACCACACTCCCACCGCCCTCATCACCATCAGGTCAGTGCCCCACCCCCACACACCACACTCCCACCGCCCTCATCACCCTCAGGTCAGTGCCCCTCCCCCACTCACCACACCCCCACCGCCCTCATCACCATCAGGTCAGTGCCCCTCCCCCACTCACCACACCCCCACCGCCCTCATCACCATCAGGTCAGTGCCCCTCCCCCACTCACCACACCCCCACCGCCCTCATCACCCTCAGGTCAGTGCCCCTCCACCACACTCCCACCGCCCTCATCACCATCAGGTCAGTGCCCCACCCCCACACACCACACTCCCACCGCCCTCATCACCATCAGGTCAGTGCCCCTCCCCCACTCACCACACCCCCACCGCCCTCATCACCCTCAGGTCAGTGCCCCTCCACCACACTCCCACCGCCCTCATCACCATCAGGTCAGTGCCCCACCCCCACACACCACACTCCCACCGCCCTCATCACCATCAGGTCAGTGCCCCACCCCCACACACCACACTCCCACCGCCCTCATCACCATCAGGTCAGTGCCCCTCCACCACACCCCCACCGCCCTCATCACCATCAGGTCAGTGCCCCTCCACCACACACCACACTCCCACCGCCCTCATCACCATCAGGTCAGTGCCCCTCCCCCACTCACCACACCCCCACCGCCCTCATCACCCTCAGGTCAGTGCCCCTCCACCACACTCCCACCGCCCTCATCACCATCAGGTCAGTGCCCCACCCCCACACACCACACTCCCACCGCCCTCATCACCATCAGGTCAGTGCCCCACCCCCACACACCACACTCCCACCGCCCTCATCACCATCAGGTCAGTGCCCCTCCCCCACTCACCACACCCCCACCGCCCTCATCACCATCAGGTCAGTGCCCCTCCACCACACTCCCACCGCCCTCATCACCATCAGGTCAGTGCCCCACCCCCACACACCACACTCCCACCGCCCTCATCACCCTCAGGTCAGTGCCCCTCCCCCACTCACCACACCCCCACCGCCCTCATCACCATCAGGTCAGTGCCCCTCCCCCACTCACCACACCCCCACCGCCCTCATCACCATCAGGTCAGTGCCCCTCCCCCACTCACCACACCCCCACCGCCCTCATCACCCTCAGGTCAGTGCCCCTCCACCACACTCCCACCGCCCTCATCACCATCAGGTCAGTGCCCCACCCCCACACACCACACTCCCACCGCCCTCATCACCATCAGGTCAGTGCCCCTCCCCCACTCACCACACCCCCACCGCCCTCATCACCCTCAGGTCAGTGCCCCTCCACCACACTCCCACCGCCCTCATCACCATCAGGTCAGTGCCCCACCCCCACACACCACACTCCCACCGCCCTCATCACCATCAGGTCAGTGCCCCACCCCCACACACCACACTCCCACCGCCCTCATCACCATCAGGTCAGTGCCCCTCCCCCACTCACCACACCCCCACCGCCCTCATCACCATCAGGTCAGTGCCCCTCCACCACACTCCCACCGCCCTCATCACCATCAGGTCAGTGCCCCACCCCCACACACCACACTCCCACCGCCCTCATCACCCTCAGGTCAGTGCCCCTCCCCCACTCACCACACCCCCACCGCCCTCATCACCCTCAGGTCAGTGCCCCTCCACCACACTCCCACCGCCCTCATCACCATCAGGTCAGTGCCCCACCCCCACACACCACACTCCCACCGCCCTCATCACCATCAGGTCAGTGCCCCACCCCCACACACCACACTCCCACCGCCCTCATCACCATCAGGTCAGTGCCCCTCCCCCACTCACCACACCCCCACCGCCCTCATCACCATCAGGTCAGTGCCCCTCCCCCACACACCACACTCCCACCGCCCTCATCACCATCAGGTCAGTGCCCCTCCCCCACACACCACACCCCCACCGCCCTCATCACCATCAGGTCAGTGCCCCTCCCCCACTCACCACACCCCCACCGCCCTCATCACCATCAGGTCAGTGCCCCTCCCCCACACACCACACCCCCACCGCCCTCATCACCATCAGGTCAGTGCCCCTCCCCCACACACCACACTCCCACCGCCCTCATCACCATCAGGTCAGTGCCCCTCCCCCACTCACCACACCCCCACCGCCCTCATCACCCTCAGGTCAGTGCCCCTCCACCACACTCCCACCGCCCTCATCACCATCAGGTCAGTGCCCCACCCCCACACACCACACTCCCACCGCCCTCATCACCATCAGGTCAGTGCCCCTCCCCCACTCACCACACCCCCACCGCCCTCATCACCCTCAGGTCAGTGCCCCTCCACCACACTCCCACCGCCCTCATCACCATCAGGTCAGTGCCCCACCCCCACACACCACACTCCCACCGCCCTCATCACCATCAGGTCAGTGCCCCTCCCCCACTCACCACACCCCCACCGCCCTCATCACCATCAGGTCAGTGCCCCTCCCCCACACACCACACTCCCACCGCCCTCATCACCATCAGGTCAGTGCTCCTCCCCCACTCACCACACCCCCACCGCCCTCATCACCATCAGGTCAGTGCCCCACCCCCCTCCCCCACCGCCCTCATCACCATCAGGTCAGTGCCCCTCCCCCACTCACCACACCCCCACCGCCCTCATCACCATCAGGTCAGTGCCCCACCCCCCTCCCCCACCGCCCTCATCACCATCAGGTCAGTGCCCCTCCCCCACTCACCACACCCCCACCGCCCTCATCACCATCAGGTCAGTGCCCCACCCCCACACACCACACTCCCACCGCCCTCATCACCATCAGGTCAGTGCCCCTCCCCCACTCACCACACCCCCACCGCCCTCATCACCCTCAGGTCAGTGCCCCTCCCCCACACACCACTCCCACCGCCCTCATCACCATCAGGTCAGTGCCCCTCCCCCACTCACCACACTCCCACCGCCCTCATCACCATCAGGTCAGTGCCCCACCCCCACACACCACACTCCCACCGCCCTCATCACCATCAGGTCAGTGCCCCTCCCCCACTCACCACACCCCCACCGCCCTCATCACCATCAGGTCAGTGCCCCTCCCCCACACACCACACTCCCACCGCCCTCATCACCATCAGGTCAGTGCCCCTCCCCCACACACCACACCCCCACCGCCCTCATCACCCTCAGGTCAGTGCCTCTCCCCCACACACCACACCCCCATCGCCCTCATCACCATCAGGTCAGTGCCTCTCCCCCACACACCACACTCCCACCGCCCTCATCACCATCAGGTCAGTGCCCCTCCCCCACTCACCACACCCCCACCGCCCTCATCACCCTCAGGTCAGTGCCCCTCCACCACACTCCCACCGCCCTCATCACCATCAGGTCAGTGCCCCACCCCCACACACCACACTCCCACCGCCCTCATCACCATCAGGTCAGTGCCCCTCCCCCACTCACCACACCCCCACCGCCCTCATCACCCTCAGGTCAGTGCCCCTCCACCACACTCCCACCGCCCTCATCACCATCAGGTCAGTGCCCCACCCCCACACACCACACTCCCACCGCCCTCATCACCATCAGGTCAGTGCCCCTCCCCCACTCACCACACCCCCACCGCCCTCATCACCATCAGGTCAGTGCCCCTCCCCCACACACCACACTCCCACCGCCCTCATCACCATCAGGTCAGTGCTCCTCCCCCACTCACCACACCCCCACCGCCCTCATCACCATCAGGTCAGTGCCCCACCCCCCTCCCCCACCGCCCTCATCACCATCAGGTCAGTGCCCCTCCCCCACTCACCACACCCCCACCGCCCTCATCACCATCAGGTCAGTGCCCCACCCCCCTCCCCCACCGCCCTCATCACCATCAGGTCAGTGCCCCTCCCCCACACACCACACCCCCACCGCCCTCATCACCATCAGGTCAGTGCCCCACCCCCACACACCACACTCCCACCGCCCTCATCACCATCAGGTCAGTGCCCCTCCCCCACTCACCACACCCCCACCGCCCTCATCACCCTCAGGTCAGTGCCCCTCCCCCACACACCACACCCCCACCGCCCTCATCACCCTCAGGTCAGTGCCCCATTCCCCACACACCACACCACCGCCGCCCTCATCACCATCAGGTCAGTGCCCCTCCCCCACACACCACACCCCCACCGCCCTCATCACCATCAGGTCAGTGCCCCTCCCCCACTCACCACACCCCCACCGCCCTCATCACCCTCAGGTCAGTGCCTCTCCCCCACACACCACACCCCCACCGCCCTCATCACCATCAGGTCAGTGCCCCTCCCCCACTCACCACACCCCCACCGCCCTCATCACCCTCAGGTCAGTGCCCCTCCCCCACACACCACACCCCCACCGCCCTCATCACCATCAGGTCAGTGCCCCTCCCCCACACACCACACCCCCACCGCCCTCATCACCATCAGGTCAGTGCCCCTCCCCCACTCACCACACCCCCACCGCCCTCATCACCCTCAGGTCAGTGCCTCTCCCCCACACACCACACCCCCACCGCCCTCATCACCATCAGGTCAGTGCCCCTCCCCCACTCACCACACCCCCACCGCCCTCATCACCCTCAGGTCAGTGCCCCTCCCCCACACACCACACCCCCACCGCCCTCATCACCATCAGGTCAGTGCCCCTCCCCCACACACCACACCACCGCCGCCCTCATCACCATCAGGTCAATGCCCCCTCCCCCACGACCCTCCCCTATCGCCCTCGTCACCATCAGGTCAGTGCCCCCGCCCCCCACCCCCCTCTCCCACCGCCCATGTCACCATCAGGTCAGTGCCCCCCCACCGCCCTCGTCACCACCAGGTCAGAGCCCCTCCCCCACACACCACACCCCCACCACCCTCATCACCATCAGGCCAGTGCCCCTCTCCCACACCCCCCCCCCCCAACCGCCCTCATCACCATCAGGTCAGTGCCCCTCCCCCACTCACCACACCCCCACAGCCATCATCACCATCAGGTCAGTGCCCCTCCCCCACACACCACACCCCCACCACCCTCATCACCATCAGGCCAGTGCCCTTCCCCCACACACCCCCCCACCGCCCTCATCACCATCAGGTCAGTGCCCCTCCCCCACACACCATACCCCCACCGCCCTCATCACCATCAGGTCAGTGCCCCTCCCCCACACACCATACCCCCACCGCCCTCATCACCATCAGGTCAGTGCCCCTCCCCCACTCACCACACCCCCACCGCCCTCATCACCATCAGGTCAGTGCCCCTCCCCCACTCACCACACCCCCACCGCCCTCATCACCATCAGGTCAGTGCCCCTCCACCACACTCCCACCGCCCTCATCACCATCAGGTCAGTGCCCCTCCCCCACACACCATACCCCCACCGCCCTCATCACCATCAGGTCAGTGCCCCTCCCCCACACACCATACCCCCACCGCCCTCATCACCATCAGGTCAGTGCCCCACCCCCACACACCACACCCCCACCGCCCTCATCACCATCAGGTCAGTGCCCCTCCCCCACTCACCACACCCCCACCGCCCTCATCACCCTCAGGTCAGTGCCCCTCCCCCACACACCACACCCCCACCGCCCTCATCACCATTAGGTCAGTGCCCCTCCCCCACACACCACACCCCCACCGCCCTCATCACCATCAGGTCAGTGCCCCGTCCCCACACACCACACCCCCACCGCCCTCATCACCATCAGGTCAGTGCCCCTTCCCCACACACCACACTCACACCGCCCTCATCACCATCAGGTCAGTGCCCCACCCCCCTCCCCCACCGCCCTCATCACCATCAGGTCAGTGCCCCTCCCCCACACACCACACCCCCACCGCCCTCATCACCATCAGGTCAGTGCCCCTCCCCCACACACCACACCCCCACCGCCCTCATCACCCTCAGGTCAGTGCCCCTCCCCCACTCACCACACCCCCACCGCCCTCATCACCCTCAGGTCGGTGCCCCTCCCCCACACACCACACCCCCACCGCCCTCATCACCATCAGGTCAGTGCCCCTCCCCCACACACCACACCCCCACCGCCCTCATCACCCTCAGGTCAGTGCCCCTCCCCCACACACCACACCCCCACCGCCCTCATCACCATCAGGTCAGTGCCCCTCCCCCACACACCACACCCCCACCGCCCTCATCACCCTCAGGTCAGTGCCCCTCCCCCACACACCACACCCCCACCGCCCTCATCACCATCAGGTCAGTGCCCCTCCCCCACACACCACACCCCCACCGCCCTCATCACCATCAGGTCAGTGCCCCTCCCCCACACACCACACCCCCACCGCCCTCATCACCCTCAGGTCAGTGCCCCTCCCCCACACACCACACTCCCACCGCCCTCATCACCATCAGGTCAGTGCCCCTCCCCCACTCACCACACCCCCACCGCCCTCATCACCCTCAGGTCAGTGCCCCTCCCCCACACACCACACCACCGCCGGCCTCATCACCATCAGGTCAATGCCCCCTCCCCCACGACCCTCCCCCATCGCCCTCGTCACCATCAGTTCAGTGCCCCCCCACCCCCCTACCCCACCGCCCTCGTCACCACCAGGTCAGTGCCCCCCCCCACACACACACACCGCCCTCGTCACCATCAAGTCAGTGCCCCCCCCCCCCACCCCCCTCTCCCACCGCCCATGTCACCATCAGGTCAGTGCCCCCCCACCCCCCTCGCCCACCGCCCTCGTCACCACCAGGTCAGTCCCCGCCCCCACACACACACACCGCCCTCGTCACCATCAGGTCAGTGCCCCCCCCCACACACACCACACCCCCACCGCCCTCGTCACCACCAGGTCGTCCCCCCCCCCACACACACACCGCCCTCGTCACCATCAGGTCAGTCCCCACCCCACACGCGACACACCGCCCTCGTCACCATCAGGTCGTCCCCCCCCCCCCCACACACACCGCCCTCGTCACCATCAGGTCGCCCCCCCCCCACACACACACCGCCCTCGTCACCATCAGGTCAGTGCCCCCCCCCCCCCCCCTCACACACACACACACACCGCCCTCGTCACCATCAGGTCCGTGTCACAGCCCCATCGTGTTTCCTGTTTAGTTATCAGATATCTTTCGCACAATGGTGCTTTTCACTTTCTCAGATATCGTTCACACAATGGTGCTTTTCACTTTCTCAGATATCGTTCACACAATGGTGCTTTTCACTTTACCAGATACTTTCACACAATGGTGCTTTTCACTTTACCAGATACTTTCACACAATGGTGCTTTTCACTTTACCAGATACTTTCACACAATGGTGCTTTTCACTTTACCAGATACTTTCACACAGTGGTGCTTCCTGTTTAGTTACCAGATACTTTCACACCATTTACCAGATGTCTTCTCGACACACTGCTGAGCTCAATGGACGCCACGATAGAGCAGCAGGCGCCCCTAGTGGTGCCCCCTAGCGGTGACCCCGGTGACCCCGGGGAGGTGCGCGCCAAGGTGGAGGTGGCGAGCTCTGGGGAGACGGCGCGCGTGCTGCAGCTGTTGGCCTTCCTCACGAGCCAGGGTCCCGTCAAGGCGGCCTTCATCGCCCTCACCAAGGCGCCCGCCAAGCCCGAGGAGCGCTACGGCACGGTGCTGCCCCGCCTCGTCGACCTGCTCAACGTCGTGTCCGAGCGGGCGGCCCACACCCAGGCCCAGGAGTCCATCGTGGTGAGTACAGGAGTCCATCGTGGTGAGTCCGTCGTGGTGAGTCCAGGGGTCCATCGTGGTGAGTCCAGGAGTCCATCGTGGTGAGTCCAGGAGTCCATCGTGGTGAGTCCAGGAGTCCATCGTGGTGAGTCTAGGAGTCCATCGTGGTGAGTCCAGGAGTCCATCGTGGTGAGTCTAGGAGTCCATCGTGGTGAGTCCGTCGTGGTGAGTCCAGGGGTCCATCGTGGTGAGTCCAGGAGTCCATCGTGGTGAGTCCAGGAGTCCATCGTGGTGAGTCCAGGAGTCCATCGTGGTGAGTCCAGGAGTCCATCGTGGTGAGTCCAGGAGTCCATCGTGGTGAGTCTAGGAGTCCATCGTGGTGAGTCTAGGAGTCCATCGTGGAGAGTCCAGTAGTCCAACGTGGTGAGTACAGGAGTCCATCGTAGTGAGTACAGGAGCCCATCGTGGTGAACCCTGAAGTCCATCGTGGTGAGTCCAGGCAGCCCAAGCAGCTGGTACCTTGGTCGGACTGCCTAACACAACAGCTGGCAAACTTCACTGTCTGGTGTCTTGGTGTAAATGCAGTTATATTTAAGTCCTCTACACTGTATATTTGTGAAGTAAGTTCTTATACGTGAACAGTAGTTGCTTAATACGTTCCATGTATATTCGAGGGGTAAATGTTCTTGATATGTTACTGATTGTTTCGCTTTCTGTTGGTTGATTGCAGGCAATATTCCAGTCACTGTGTGACTATGAAGTGACCTTGGTTACCGGTGACAACGTGACCTTCCCGCAGCAGGTAAGCCTTCTTTTTATTCTACCTTCCGGCTAACTACTTATACTGATTGATGCCAGTCCATATTAGTCAATCAACAGAGGGGTGACGGCCCGCCCCGCCCTCTCACTGAGCTACAGCTGACCCCAGCGACAACCTGCCAGGTGTCCATCAGGCGCAGACAGAATCCATTTATTAACCTCTGGACTATTACCGTTGAGTCGATATAATAATATCTAGCGCCAAGCGATTTTGTGTCGGCCACTGATTGCAACGAAAGTATAAACTCCATATAATACAGTTTTGGAACCTATACACTGCTATTAGTGTGAGTTTGTTTACCGGCTCAGTGAACTTAACATGCGCGCCACCTACCGTTCAACGAGGCGTCTGCCGATGTCCGTACGTTTCTCCACCGCCATATGACGTCACGTGTTTCACTACAGCTCGCCAACAGCCTGCCTCCTAGCGACCAGCTGTCGCTGATATGTATTGGGCTGATGGACCACATCAGCCATCGGGACCACAAGTTCTCGTCCGTGTTGCCATCGTTACGCACCCTGGCGCTGCTGATGGACCATGACTACGGCTTCTTCCACGTCAAGGGGTGAGTGAGGGGGGTCCTGATGGACCATGACTACGGCTTCTTCCACGTCAAGGGGTGAGTGAGGGGGGTCCTGATGGACCATGACTACGGCTTCTTCCACGTCAAGGGGTGAGTGAAAGGGTCCTGATGGACCATGACTACGACTTGTTTCACGTCAAGGGGTGAGTGAGGGGGGTCCGGATGGACCATGACTACGGCTTCTTCCACGTCAAGTGGTGAGTGAAAGGGTCCTGATGGACCATGACTACGACTTGTTTCACGTCAAGGGGTGAGTGAAAGGGTCCTGATGGACCATGACTACGGCTTGTTTCACGTCAAGGGGTGAGTGAAAGGGTCCTGATGGACCATGACAACGGCTTGTTTCACGTCAAGGGGTGAGTGAAAGGGTCCTGATGGACCATGACTACGGCTTGTTTCACGTCAAGGGGTGAGTGGGGGGGGTCCTGATGGACCATGACTACGACTTGTTTCACGTCAAGGGGTGAGTGAGGGGGGTCCTGATGGACCATGACAACGGCTTGTTTCACGTCAAGTGGTGAGTGAAGGGGTCGTGATGGACCATGACTACGGCTTGTTTCACGTCAAGGGGTGAGTGAGGGGGGTCCTGATGGACCATGACTACGACTTGTTTCACGTCAAGGGGTGAGTGAGGGGGGTCCTGATGGACCATGACAACGGCTTGTTTCACGTCAAGGGGTGAGTGAGGGGGGGTCCTGATGGACCATGACAACGGCTTGTTTCACGTCAAGGGGTGAGTGAGGGGGGTCCTGATAGACCATGACAACGGCTTGTTTCACGTCAAGGGGTGAGTGAGGGGGGTCCTGATGGACCATGACTACGGCTTGTTTCACGTCAAGGGGTGAGTGAGGGGGGTCCTGATGGACCATGACTACGACTTGTTTCACGTCAAGGGGTGAGTGAGGGGGGTCCGGATGGACCATGACAACGGCTTGTTTGACGTCAAGGGGTGAGTGAAAGGGTCCTGATGGACCATGACAACGGCTTGTTTCACGTCAAGGGGTGAGTGAGGGGGGTCCTGATGGACCATGACTACGGCTTGTTTCACGTCAATGGGTGAGTGAGGGGGGTCCTGATGGACCATGACTACGGCTTGTTTCACGTCAAGGGGTGAGTGAGAGGGGTCCTGATGGACCATGACTACGGCTTGTTTCACGTCAAGGGGTGAGTGAGGGGGGTCCTGATGGACCATGACTACGGCTTGTTTCACGTCAAGGGGTGAGTGAAAGGGTCCTGATGGACCATGACTACGGCTTGTTTCACGTCAAGGGGTGAGTGAGGGGGGTCCTGATGGACCATGACTACGGCTTGTTTCACGTCAAGGGGTGAGTGAAAGGGTCCTGATGGACCATGACTACGGCTTGTTTCACGTCAAGGGGTGAGTGAGGGGGGTCCTGATGGACCATGACTACGACTTGTTTCACGTCAAGGGGTGAGTTAGGGGGGTCCTGATGGACCATGACTACGACTTGTTTCACGTCAAGGGGTGAGTGAGGGGGGTCCTGATGGACCATGACTACGGCTTGTTTCACGTCAAGGGGTGAGTGAGGGGGGTCTTGATGGACCATGACTACGACTTGTTTCACGTCAAGGGGTGAGTGAGGGGGGTCCTGATGGACCATGACTACGGCTTGTTTCACGTCAAGGGGTGAGTGAGGGGGGTCCTGATGGACCATGACTACGGCTTGTTTCACGTCAAGGGGTGAGTGAGGGGGGTCCTGATGGACCATGACTACGGCTTGTTTCACGTCAAGGGGTGAGTGAGGGGGGTCCTGATGGACCATGACTACGACTTGTTTCACGTCAAGGGGTGAGTGAAGGGGGTCCTGATGGACCATGACTACGACTTGTTTCACGTCAAGTGGTGAGTGAAGGGGTCCTGATGGACCATGACTACGGCTTGTTTCACGTCAAGGGGTGAGTGGGGAGGGTGGGGGGGGCTGTCCGGTCCTGTCCCTGTGCTCAGTGCCATTTCCTCACCACAGGGCCATGGAGCAGATCGAGTCGGCCTTCTACAACCTGTTCATGCAGATCAACGCCATCTTTAGCAAGGACAGCTCAGACTGCATCGCGACGCTCTCCTCGGCCGCCGACTGCATCCAGTTCCTGGTCAGCCTGCCGGTGGCGCCCCCCGGCGGTGGGGAGGCGGCGGGCGGTGAGGACCAGGGCGCCGTCTCGGAGAGGACCTACACCATCAGCTACAGGGAGGTGCGCCAAATGCTGGGGTGGGCGAGCCTCAACGACCCGATGGGACACCCTCTGGACGACCTCGACAAGCTGCTGCACGTAAGTCAGGCTTTACAGGTGTACGCCCCTGTGTGTCACTGGGTTACGCTGTGTCACAGGGTTACTCTTACTGGGTTACGCTCTTACAAGTGTATGCTGTGTCACTGGGTTACGCTGTTAAGGGGTCAGGCTGTGACGGGGTTTCAATGTTACACTGTTACGCCGTGTGTTACAGGAGTACGCCAAGGAAGAGGAGACGCTGAAGGCTGTGTCTGAGAGTGTCAACGCTGTCGTCATGATGCTCAAGTCCGAGTCAAAGGAGCAGACCCCGAGACCAGGTAAGGGGGGGGGTGGGTGACCCCACAACCGGGGAAGGGGAGGGGGGGGACCACGAGACTTAGCAGGGGGGGTGCTCACAACCAGGGAAGGGAGGGGGGACTCCACAACCAGGTAAGGGAGGGGGGGACCTCACAACCAGGTAAGGGAGGGGGGGACCTCACAACCCGTACAGGGGGTGGGGGAATGGCCCGAGACCAGGTAAGGGGGGGGGGGGCACCTCGAGACCAGGTAAAGGGGGTGGGGGGCAAACCCACAACCAGGTAAGGCCCTTGGGTTTCATTTTTGTCTTTTGAAATTCGTACTTCTGTAGAATTCTTGCCTTTCGAGATGCCTCATTGGTCTTTTATATCTGCCTCATCCTGCAGATATCACGAAGCCCTTCCTACCGGAACCAGAAACCATAGCGGCGCAATTTAACATGCGCGCCACCTACATCTTGACTGACTACGAGGACGACAGGCTGAGCGCCACCTACTGGCTGGCCACGCCTCTTATTGAGGAGTCTGACCACGAGGTGGAGCTGGTGAGTGTTGTCTAGTCTGACCACGAGGTGGAGCTGGTGAGTGTTGTCTAGTCTGACCACGAGGTGGAGCTGGTGAATTGTCTAGTCTGACCACGAGGTGGAGCTGGTGAGTGTTGTCTAGTCTGACCACGAGGTGAAGCTGATGAGTGTTGTCTAGTCTGACCACGAGGTGGAGCTGGTGAGTGTTGTCTAGTCTGACCACGAGGTGGAGCTGGTGAGTGTTGTCTAGTCTGACCACGAGGTAGAGCTGGTGGGTTCTTCCCCAACATACACATGTTAACCCGGTTCATGTAGTCTTAGAGCTGCTATTACAACATCCGGGTGAGGGCTCGGCACGTGCAAAGGGTGGGGCTACTACTCTTATAACGGTCCTAAGCGGTACGCTAGGAACCCAGGCACCATTGTCTCGGCATCCATCAACGGTTCTATGTGCATCACTTGTTCCCGCCTCTCGCTGCGCCCTCTGCCGGGAGATTGGTTTCACGTGGGGTTGATCAATGTGCTGACGTCACCACCGACGCTGTGGCTACCAGTCCCGTCTGTGCTGTGCTGACGTCACCACCGACGTGGTGGCTGGTAGTCCCGTCTGTGGTTACGTCACCACTGACGGTGGCTGCCAGTCCCGTCTGTGGTGACGTCACCACCGACGCTGTGGCTGGTCGTCCCGTCTGTGTGTAAACATTTAGTTGTGGGCGTATTAAAGTGGAATAGAGACCTGGTGAAGTGGGGTTTTTATGGTCCATCGTCCTCTCTGAATTGCAGGCGTCTTGTAACTTTGAGGATATGGCCCAGAAGTATATGTCTGACCTTGAGCTGGAGGCTGAGCTCAAGAAGGGTTCGCTGCCCTCTGACCTGACCGCCGGGGCCAAACCAAGGCGCAGACTGCGGTAAGTGTTCTCACACTGCCAACTGTCAACTTACTGCTAAACCAGGCATATAAACCTGCCAACTCAAAACATGACCGTAAATAAAGGTCTTAAAATTACATCTCGAATAGAGGTCGCCACTTGTATTGTGCAGGCTACCTTTGTGACCAACCCTCGTCTTTGAACACGCCAAAGATATTTGGTTCATGGTAAATGATGCCACCATAGTGTATACCGGTTGTGCCGTAGTGTTTACTGGCCGTATGAGTCATTCTGTAGTGACATAAGGTGTCGCATTGTACTTGCAGCAAGAACCAGGACACAATCAACACGAGCCGCATGAGGGGCAGCAACAGAGGCTTCGGTTAGTGTTCCCCGTCACACGCCAACTCACAACAGCATAGTTCAATATTAATACATGAATGGTATTCCATATTATTATTAGAATATCTGACCATGTTGCGACAGCACAACCCCCCTCCCCGCACACTGTATAACCCTGCCTTACCCACGGTTTGTAGTCCCGCCCTCATTGCCCCACCCATTGCTTATAACCCCGCCCTCATTGCCCCACCCAATGTTTATAACCCCGCCCTCATTGCCCCACCCACTGTTTATAACCCCGCCCTCATTGCCCCATCCACTGTTTATAATCCCAGAGGCATGAGGGTGGTGGTGGGGGAGGCTTTAGACTTACCCTGGTGTTCATGCCAGTGGGCAGCATGGGGGTGGTGGGGGGGGGGGGGAGCTTCAGAATTTAACATGCGCGCCGCCCTCATTGCCCAACCAAACTGTTTATAACCCTGTTCCCATTGCCCCACCCACTGTTTATAACCCCGCCCTCATTGCCCCACCCACTGTGTATAGCCCCGCCCTCATTGCCCCACCCACTGTTTATAACCCCGCCCCCATTGCCCCACCCACTGTTTATAACCCCGCCCTCATTACCCCACCCACTGTTTATAACCCCGCCCTCATTACCCCACCCACTGTTTATAACCCCGCCCCCATTGCCCCACCCACTGTTTAAAACCCCGCTCTCATTGCCCCACCCACTGTTTATAACCCCGCTCTCATTGCCCCACCCACTGTTTATAACCCCGCCCTCATTGCCCCACCCACTGTTTATAACCCCGCCCTCATTGCCCCACCCACTGTTTATAACCCCGCCCTCATTGCCCCACCCACTGTTTATAACCCCGCCCTCATTGCCCCTCCCACTGTTTATAACCCCGCCCTCATTGCCCCACCCACTGTTTATAACCCCGCCTTCATTGCCCCACCCACTGTTCATAACCCCGCCCTCATTGCCCCACCCACTGTTTATAACCTCGCCCTCATTGCCCCACCCACTGTTTATAACCCCGCCCTCATTGCCCCTCCCACTGTTTATAACCCCGCTCCCATTACCCCACCCACTGTGTATGACCCCGCCCTCATTGCCCCACCCACTGTTTATAACCCCGCCCTCATTGCCCCACCCACTGTTTATAACCCCGCCCTCATTGCCCCACCCACTGTTTATAACCCCGCCCTCATTGCCCCACCCACTGTTTATAACCCCGCGCTCATTGCTCCACCCACTGTTTATAACCCCGCCCTCATTGCCCCACCCACTGTTTATAACCCCGCTCCCATTACCCCACCCACTGTTTATAACCCCGCCCTCATTGCCCCACCCACTGTTTATAACCCCGCCCTCATTGCCCCACCCACTGTTTATAACCCCGCCCTCATTGCCCCACCCACTGTTTATAACCCCGCCCTCATTGCCCCACCCACTGTTTATAACCCCGCGCTCATTGCTCCACCCACTGTTTATAACCCCGCCCTCATTGCCCCACCCACTGTTTATAACCCCGCTCCCATTACCTCACCCACTGTTTATAACCCCGCCCTCATTGCCCCACCCACTGTTTATAACCCCGCCCTCATTGCCCCACCCACTGTTTATAACCCCGCCCTCATTGTCCCACCCACTGTTTATAACCCCGCTCTCATTGCCCCACCCACTGTTTATAACCCCGCCCTCATTGCCCCACCCACTGTTTATAACCCCACGCTCATTGCTCCACCCACTGTTTATAACCCCGCCCTCATTGCCCCACCCACTGTTTATAACCCCGCCCTCATTGCCCCACCCACTGTTTATAACCCCGCCCTCATTGCCCCACCCACTGTTTATAACCCCGCCCTCATTGCCCCACCCACTGTTTATAACCCCGCCCTCATTGCCCCACCCACTGTTTATAACCCCGCCCTCATTGCCCCACCCACTGTTTATAACCCCGCTCTCATTGCCCCACCCACTGTTTATAACCCCGCCCTCATTGCCCCACCCACTGTTTATAACCCCACGCTCATTGCTCCACCCACTGTTTAAATCCCCGCCCTCATTGCCCCACCCACTGTTTATAACCCCGCCCTCATTGCCCCACCCACTGTTTATAACCCCGCCCTCATTGCCTTCCAGGCTGTTTATAGCTCTGTGGCCTTGCTTTCAGTAGCACCTATGAGGGGGCGTGGTTTTGGACGCGGAATGGCTACCAACAGACACGACTCGTTCCGCTCGCGACCCCCCAACACCAGCCGCCCACCCTCCATGCACGTCGACGACTTTGTCAAACTGGAGAGTCAAGGCAATGCCCCCAT
>OZ025257.1:130830-261512 GCA_964019135.1 Arenicola marina | reverse complement strand
GAGCAGGGTAAGAGCCACCTAGACTACAATATCTACACTCGGGGACAGAAGTAACCTAACTCACATCAGACTACAATATATACACTCGGGGACAGAAGTAACCTAACCCACATCAGACTACAATATCTACACTCAGGAACAGAAGTAACCTAACCCACATCAGACTACAATATCTACACTCAGGGACAGAAGTAATCTAACCCACATCTGACTACAATATCTACACTCAGGGACAGAAGTAATCTAACCCACATCAGACTACAATATCTACACTCGGGGACAGAAGTAAACTAACCCACGTCAAACTACAATATCTACACTCAGGGACAGAAGTGACCTAACCCACATCAGACTAATATATCTACACTCAGGAACAGAAGTAACCTAACTGGCTTCAGGCTATTATATCTACACTCAGGGGCAGAAGTAACCTAACCCACATCAGACTACAATATCTACACTCAGGGACAGAAGTAACCTAACCCACATCAGACTACTATATCTACACTCAGGGACAGAAGTAACTTAACCCACATCCGACTACAATATCACAAATATCTATACTCAGGAACAGAAGAAACCTAACTGACACCAAACTACTACATCTACACTCAGGGACAGAAGTAACCTAGCCGACACCAGACTACTATATCTACACTCAGGGACAGAAGTGACCTAACCCACATCAGACTACAATATCTACACTCACGGACAGAAGTAACCTAACCGGTATCAGGCTACAATATCTACTCAGGGACAGAAGTGACCTGGTGTTGTTTCTCCCCAGGCGGCATGCGCGGCGGCTACAACCAGCGTGGTCAGGGAGGCTCGCGCGGAGGGGGCGGCGGCACGGGTGGCGGGCAGCAGAGGGGAGGCGCGGCCCGTGGCAACACGACGGCCCGGGGAGGCGCGGGTGGGGGTGGCGGCGGGGGGTCTGGGATGACCAACCGCTCAAGCCCCATGAAGGGTTCCCCCAACCAATGGCGGACCCCCAGACAGAGCTACAGCTCGCGCGGCTTCGGTCGTGGCAGGTGAGTGCCACATCTTCATACTATCGTAATTCAACAATGATCAAGGTATAATACCATCCTATATATACATTTATACATGTACAATAGGATAAATATATTTGATATCAAATCAATAAATGCTATATATAAAACTGTTGCTGGACGGTCATTTGCCGACTCGGCAATAGTCGTTGAAGTCCCCCATGCTGGGTAATAATTAGGTGGAGGAGCATCAGTGAGAGATGGGGGCTTAAACACCGCGTCATGGTAGATTGTGCCAGGTTTTTTTTCTCATTCAGTCTTGGGAAAGTGCAGTTCCATGAGTTAATGAACGAGTATAATTGAGTTCTGGAGATGACGAGTTAATATTTCTGTGCTGTGTGTTGCCGCTGTTACAGTGAGTTGCGGCCCGGGTCAGTGGATCGCAATGAACGGCGGCGAGAGGGCCAGGCGGGGGGCCGCTTCCAGCAGCGGGGCGGCGGGGGCGGGGGTGGGGGCGGCGGGGGCGGGGGAGGCAGGGGCGGCATGCAGGCCGGGGGCGGCGGCACCTGGGGCGACCGCAGCGGGAGCGGAGGGGGAGGGGGCGGAGGGGGAGGCGGCAGCGGCAAGGGTCCGGACAACAGGTGAGTTACCAACAGACATATGGAGCTGGATACTTTACAATAGGTACACACTATATCTGTATGCAATAGATACACTATGTATATATATACACACTATGTGTATACTACATAGATATGTACACACTATATTATGCATATGACAGGTACACTGCATGTGTAAAGTTATGTATATTGAACCTCCCCAGACAGGGTGACGTTATGTCTTGGCAGTCTCTCATTGCGATGTTGTTAACTCTTGTCTCTCCCCCCCCCCCCCCCCCCCCCTCTCCTCCAGGTTCATGGGGATGCAGAGTCAGGGCGGCTTCCGCGGCCGCCGAGAGAGAGGGCGCCACCAGCGGGCCTTCACCAAGTGATCTCTTTACCCACTGTGACGTCACTGGCGGCTATGGCGTCACTGGCGGCTATGGCGTCACTGGCGGCTATGGCGTCACTGGCGGCTATGGCGTCACTGCCGGCCCCGAACGTGTCTGCTGTCATAGCAACGTGGCGATCGTCATAGTGCCATCACTACGATTCCCACCCGGCGTTACCAAGACAGGAAATGTAGTGTGTGCTCTGTGGAGCCCCTCCCAGCGAGGCAAGACACAAACTGAAACCGCGTTCACAGACACACGGAAGGTTGTCTTGTTACACACGGAAGGTTGTCTTGTTACACACGGAAGGATTGTCTTGTTACACACGGAAGGATTGTCTTGGCGGACAGTGCATGTAACTTAATATATATTAAGTAATGCCAAACTTATTCAGAGACGAACGTGAATTCGCATTTGTACTGTATTATACTATGGACTATTAAAGGAATATTTTATAGGTGTAACGAATTGGAATTGTGTCATGAATTCGCGAATGATGAAAATCTTAATCTAGTGCCGCGTAGCAGTAACGTGTGTGGCACAGCGATGTAACTAGGACAGTACGTAAGCATTGACCTTGACCTCTAACCTACCATTTACATGACCGTGAATTTTCGCATAGCCAGTGAACTTAGGCTAACTTTATCACCAACTGGCCTTGACCTTACTGTGTTGTGACCTGCGCGGAATATGTATCAGTGCACTAATGTCACAAGCTGAAGAGTTTTGGCGAATGAATACCGCGTCCAGCTGACTCCACTCCCTAGTCCTCTTCATCCTCTTCATCCTCTTCATCCTCTTCATCTGACTCTGACTCTGACTCGAGAGGCGTTGCCGGGTTGACCATGACCCTGGGTATGTCCAGGAGGTGCGCGTCCTCCTTGTGCTCGAACATGTGGGTGAGCAGCGGCTTGGCCGAGGCTAAGGTCGACCTGCGCCGCCCCCGGTCTGGGTGCGGGGGGGCGTCGTCCTCACCCCGCTCTCCCCCTAGCGGCGGCATCTTCCGGAGCAGCGATAGGCGGCGCCCAAAGCGCTTGAGCCACCCCTCATCCGGGTCCTTGTCGGCCGGTGTAGGCGGCGGGATCTCCGGCCCCTCAGTGCCCGGGGGGACCTGGCCCTCAGTGCCCGGGGTGAGCTGGCCCTCAGTGCCCGGGGGGAGCTGGCCCTCAGTGCCCGGGGGGAGCTGGCCCTCAGTGCCCGGGGGGACCCGGCCCTCAGTGCCCGGGGGGACCTGGCCCTCAGTGCCCAGGGGGAGCTGGCCCTCAGTTCCCGGGGGGAGCTGGCCCTCAGTGCCCGGGGGGAGCTGGCCCTTAGTGCCCGGGGGGAGCTGGCCGTCAGTGCCCGGGGGGAGCTGGCCGTCAGTGCCCGGGGGGATCTGGCCCCCCTCCTCTCCCGGCTCGTCGTCTATGGTCATCGTTACGGGCGCCTCGTCACCGCCGTTCTCAGCCTCCGCTTCAATCGGCGGTGACGTCATATCCTGTAGTTGTAGTTGTTCCGGGTGAGGGTGCTCGCTCTGTCCGGCCTCCGCCCCCGCCTCGTTGTGACGCGCGCCGCCCCGCCTCCCCGCGCCACCCTCCTTCTGGCCTCGCCGTCCAAACAGGCCGCGGAAATACTTTTGTTGTACGTCTTTGGGTTTCTGTAAGAGATAAGTGGGATATCTGATATATTCGCCCACGTCCTGTACACAATATCTATATTGCCGCATGCACACATTTCTCATCCTTTGTAGGCTTAATTTACATTGCCAACAAATAGCAGATTGTCCCTGGTGACAAACAATGAATCTCGACATACTTATTACCATATCGCTTCTGGTTGGTTGGTTGTGACCCCCCCCCCCACGACCGCAGAGGCCAACACTTGGCCACTGTACACCTGAACACTCCAGTGACCCCGAGCAGAATGTGACGTCACAGTTTGTGGTTGCTAACTGTCAGAATGTGACGTCACAGTTTGTGGTTATTCTCAGAATGTACCCGAGTTTCCATGACCGCCAAAATGTGACCTCACAAGTGCTGACTACCATAATGTGACGTTACAAGTGCTGACTACCATAATGTGACATCACAAGTGCTGACTACCATAATGTGACGTCACAAGTGCTGACTACCATAATGTGACGTCACAGGTGCTGACTACTATAATGTGACGTCACAAGTGCTGACTACCATAATGTGAAATCACAAGTGCTGACTACCATAATGTGACGTCACAAGTGCTGACTACCATAATGTGACGTCACAAGTGCTGACTACCATAATGTGACATCACAAGTGCTGACTACCATAATGTGACATCACAAGTGCTGACTACCATAATGTGACGTCACAAGTGCTGACTACCATAATGTGACGTCACAAGTGCTGACTACCATAATGTGACATCACAAGTGCTGACTACCATAATGTGACGTCACAAGTGCTGACTACCATAATGTGACGTCACAAGTGCTGACTACCATAATGTGACGTCACAAGTGCTGACTACCATAATGTGACATCACAAGTGCTGACTACCATAATGTGACATCACAAGTGCTGACTACCATAATGTGACATCACAAGTGCTGACTACCATAATGTGACATCACAAGTGCTGACTACCATAATGTGACATCACAAGTGCTGACTACCATAATATGACGTCACAAGTGCTGACTACCATAATGTGACGTCACAAGTGCTGACTACCATAATGTGACGTCACAAGTGCTGACTACCATAATGTGACATCACAAGTGCTGACTACCATAATGTGACATCACAAGTGCTGACTACCATAATGTGACGTCACAAGTGCTGACTACCATAATGTGACGTCACAAGTGCTGACTACCATAATGTGACATCACAAGTGCTGACTACCATAATGTGACATCACAAGTGCTGACTACCATAATGTGACGTCACAAGTGCTGACTACCATAATGTGACGTCACAAGTGCTGACTACCATAATGTGACATTACAAGTGCTGACTACCATAATGTGACGTCACAAGTGCTGACTACCATAATGTGACGTCACAAGTGCTGACTACCATAATGTGACGTCACAAGTGCTGACTACCATAATGTGACATCACAAGTGCTGACTACCATAATGTGACGTCACAAGTGCTGACTACCATAATGTGACATCACAAGTGCTGACTACCATAATGTGACATCACAAGTGCTGACTACCATAATGTGACGTCACAAGTGCTGACTACCATAATGTGACGTCACAAGTGCTGACTACCATAATGTGACATTACAAGTGCTGACTACCATAATGTGACGTCACAAGTGCTGACTACCATAATGTGACGTCACAAGTGCTGACTACCATAATGTGACGTCACAAGTGCTGACTACCATAATGTGACATCACAAGTGCTGACTACCATAATGTGACATCACAAGTGCTGACTACCATAATGTGACATCACAAGTGCTGACTACCATAATGTGACATCACAAGTGCTGACTACCATAATGTGACGTCACAAGTGCTGACTACCATAATGTGACGTCACAAGTGCTGACTACCATAATGTGACATCACAAGTGCTGACTACCATAATGTGACATCACAAGTGCTGACTACCATAATGTGACATCACAAGTGGCCACTCACCGGCTCTTCCCTTTCCGCCGGGATATTGGGCGTCCCCCGATGTCGCTTTCCGCTGACGATCCCTGGTAAACAAACACCGGTTGACATTGTACACGTGAGGTGGGAGCGTGGATCTGGGCTACCCACAGCGGTCTCAATCCCACAACATCATGTAGCGCAAACTGCTTACTTCCTGGAACTTGAATAATGATGTCATATGTTTGTTTTAAATGTATATGAATTTTCCGATTGGTCAGATGGTGTGACATTGACATTGTCAGATGGTTTGACCTTGACACTGACCCGGTGCTGCTTGCAAGATGCCGGTCATCATGTCGATCTGCTCGGCTATGTTTTCTGGCGTCGTGTCCTGTTCGTCCGGGGCGCCGGGTCCGTCCGGGGCCTGAGGCTGTTGGCTGGTCCGGACGGCGCGGTGCTTAAGACGGCAGCTGGCCGGCACCACCAGCTCCTGTCAGAGAGTGACATTGCAACCTTACTGGATCTTACTGAGGACTGATGGACGGACTCACCTCGCTGGCGGAGTCAGACATTGGAACCTTACTGGATCTTACTGAGGACTGATGGCCGGACTCACCTCGCTGGCCGAGTCATACATTGGAACTTTACTGGATCTTAATGAGGACAGATGGACGGACTCACCTCGCTGGCGGAGTCAGACATTGGAACCTTACTGGATCTTACTGAGGACTGATGGCCGGACTCACCTCGCTGGCCGAGTCATACATTGGAACTTTACTGGATCTTACTGAGGACTGATGGACGGACTCACCTCGCTGGCGGAGTCAGACATTGCAACCTCACTGCATCTTACTAAGGAATGATGGACTAACCTTGCTGGCGGGGTCAGACATTGCAACCTTACTGCATCTTATTGATGACTGATTGCCGGACTCACCTCGGTGGCCAAGTCAGACATTGGAACGTTATTATGGACGACATTTCGTAGAAATTCAACTCTTTGTCTTCGAGATGTTGTGTTCCCGAACTCAGACTGTAACTTGTGCATGCTGCGGAAAGAAGTCTCAGTCAGTGAGAGATCTCGTCTCGCTTCATATTCAATTCGTTGGGAATGTGGAATAATGGCCAAAATTACTGTATTAAGAGAGCGTTAGCCATCCGTGATCACTAACTCACTAGTCTATATGTGGTCACTAAGTCACTAGTATGTGGTCACTAACTCACTAGTCTATATGTGGTCAATAACTCACCAGTATGTGATCACTAACTCACTAGTCTATATGTGGTCACTAACTCACTAGTATATATGTGGTCAATAACTCACCAGTATGTGATCACTAACTCACTAGTCTATATGTGGTCAATAACTCACCAGTATGTGATCACTAACTCACTAGTCTATATGTGGTCACTAAGTCACTAGTATGTGATCACTAACTCACTAGTCTATATGTGGTCAATAACTCACCAGTATGTGATCACTAACTCACTAGTCTATATGTGGTCACTAACTCACTAGTCTATATGTGGTCAATAACTCACCAGTATGTGATCACTAACTCACTAGTCTATATGTGGTCAATAACTCACCAGTATGTGATCACTAACTCACTAGTCTATATGTGGTCACTAAGTCACTAGTATGTGATCACTAACTCACAAGTCTATATGTGGTCAATAACTCACCAGTATGTGATCACTAACTCACTAGTCTATATGTGATCACTAACTCACTAGTCTATATGTGGTCAATAACTCACTAGTCTATATGTGGTCAATAACTCACTAGTATAACTCACCAGTATGTGATCACTAACTCACTAGTATAACTCGCCAGTATGTGATCACTAACTCACTAGTATAACTCACCAGTATGTGATCACTAACTCACTAGTATAACTCACCAGTATGTGATCACTAACTCACTAGTATGTGAGCACTAACTCACTAGTATGTGATCACTAACCCACTAGTATATGTGATCACTAACCCACTAGTATATGTGATCACTAACCCACTAGTATGTGACCACTAACCCACTAATATATGTGATCACTAACCCACTAGTATATGTGATCACTAACCCACTAGTATGCGACCACTAACCCACTAGTATATGTGATCACTAACTCACTAGTATGTGCTCAATAACCCACTAGTATGTGATCACTAACCCACTAGTATAGGATCACTAACCCACTAGGATGTGATCACTAACCCGCTAGTATGTGATCACTAACCCACTAGTATAGGATCACTAACCCACTAGTATGTGATCACCAACTCACTAGTATATGTGATCACTAACCCACTAGTTTATGATCACTAACCCACAAGTATATGGGATCACTAACCCACTAGTATGGGATCACTAACCCGCCAGTATATGTGATCACTAACCCACTAGTATGGGATCACTAACCCTCTAGTATATGTGGTCAATAACCCACTAGTATGTGATCACTAACCCACTAGTATAGGATCACTAACCCACTAGTATGTGGTCAGTAACCCATTAGTATGTGATCACTAACCCACTAGTATGTGCTCACTAACCCACTAGTATGTGCTCAATAACCCACTAGTATAGGATCACTAACCCACTAGTATGTGGTCACTAACCCACTAGTATGTGATCTATAACCCACTAGTATAGGATCACTAACCCACTAGTATGTGATCACTAACCCACTAGTATAGGATCACTAACCCACTAGTATGTGCTCAATAACCCACTAGTATGTGCTCAATAACCCACTAGTATAGGATCACTAACACACTAGTATGTGATCACCAACTCACTAGTATATGTGATCACTAACCCACTAATATATGTGGTCAATAACCCACTAGTATGGGATCACTAACCCACAAGTATATGTGATCACTAACCCACTAGTATGGGATCACTAACCCACTAGTGTATGTGATCACTAACCCACTAGTATGTGACCACTAACCCGCTAGTGTATGTGATCACTAACCCACTAGTATATGTGGTCAATAACCCACTAGTATGGGATCACTAACCCACTAGTATATGTGATCACTAACCCACTAGTATGGGATCCCTAACCCACAAGTATATGTGATCACTAACCCACTAGTATGGGATCACTAACCCACTAGTGTATGTGCAATAACCCACTAGTATGTGATCACTAACCAACTAGTATATGTGGTCACTAACCCACTAGTATGTGCTCAGTAACCCACTAGTATAGGATCACTAACCCACTAGTATGTGGTCACTAACCCACTAGTATGTGATCCCTAACCCACTAGTATGTGATCAATAACCCACTAGTATAGGATAGCACTAGTATGTGATCACTAACCAACTAGTATATGTGCTCAATAACCCACTAGTATAGGATCACTAACCCACTAGTATGTGATCAATAACCAACTAGTATATGTGCTCAATAACCCACTAGTATCGGATCACTAAGCCACTAGTATGTGGTCAGTAACCCACTAGTATGTGATCACTAACCCACTAGTATGTGCTCAATAACCCACTAGTATGTGCTCAATAACCCACTAGTATAGGATCACTAACCCACTAGTATGTGATCACTAACCCACTAGTATGTGATCTATAACCCACTAGTATAGGATCACTTACCCACTAGTATGTGATCACTAACCCACTAGTATGTGATCTATAACCCACTAGTATAGGATCACTAACCCACTAGTATGTGGTCACTAACCCACTAGTATGTGATCTATAACCCACTAGTATAGGATCACTAACCCACTAGTATGTGATCACTAACCCACTAGTATAGGATCACTAACCCACTAGTATGTGCTCAATAACCCACTAGTATGTGGTCACTAACCCACTAGTATGTGGTCAGTAACCCACTAGTATGTGATCACTAACCCACTAGTATGTGCTCACTAACCCACTAGTATGTGCTCAATAACCCACTAGTATAGGATCACTAACCCACTAGTATGTGATCACTAACCCACTAGTATGTGATCTATAACCCACTAGTATAGGATCACTAACCCACTAGTATGTGGTCACTAACCCACTAGTATGTGATCTATAACCCACTAGTATAGGATCACTAACCCACTAGTATGTGATCACTAACCCACTAGTATAGGATCACTAACCCACTAGTATGTGCTCAATAACCCACTAGTATGTGCTCAATAACCCACTAGTATAGGATCACTAACCCACAAGTGTATGGGATCACTAACCCACTAGTGTATGTGATCACTAACCAACTAGTATGTGACCACTAACCCGCTAGTGTATGTGATCACTAACCCACTAGTATATGTGGTCAATAACCCACTAGTATGGGATCACTAACCCACTAGTATATGTGATCACTAACCCACTAGTATGGGATCACTAACCCACTAGTGTATGTGATCACTAACCCACTAGTATGTGATCACTAACCCACCAATAAATGATCACTAACCCACTAGTATATGTGATCACTAACCAACTAGTATATGTGGTCACTAACCCACTAGTATGTGCTCGATAACCCACTAGTATAGGATCACTAACCCACTAGTATGTGGTCACTAACCCACTAGTATGTGATCACTAACCCACTAGTATGTGATCACTAACCCACCAATATATGATCACTAACCCACTAGTATATGTGATCACTAACCAACTAGTATATGTGATCACTAACCCACTATTATGTGCTCAATAACCCACTAGTATAGGATCACTAACCCACTAGTATGTAGTCACTAACCCACTAGTATGTGATCCCTAACCCACTAGTATGTGATCAATAACCCACTAGTATAGGATCAATAGCCCACTAGTATGTGATCACTAACCAACTAGTATATGTGCTCAATAACCCACTAGTATAGGATCACTAACCCACTAGTATGTGGTCACTAACCCACTAGTATGTAATCACTAATCCACTAGTATGTGATCAATAACCCACTAGTATGTGCTCACTAACCCACTAGTATATACTCAATAACCCACTAGTATAGGATCACTAAGCCACTAGTATGTGGTCAGTAACCCACTAGTATGTGATCACTAACCCACTAGTATGTGATCACTAACCCACTAGTATAGTATCACTAACCCACTAGTATGTGGTCAATAACTCACTAGTATGTGGTCACTAACCCACTAGTATGTGATCTATAACCCACTAGTATAGGATCACTAACCCACTAGTATGTGATCACTAACCCACTAGTATCGGATCACTAACCCACTAGTATGTGCTCAATAACCCACTAGTATGTGCTCAATAACCCACTAGTATAGGATCACTAACCCACTAGTATGTGATCACCAACTCACTAGTATATGTGATCACTAACCCACTAATATATGTGGTCAATAACCCACTAGTATGGGATCACTAACCCACAAGTATATGTGATCACTAACCCACTAGTATGTGACCACTAACCCGCTAGTGTATGTGATCACTAACCCACTAGTATATGTGGTCAATAACCCACTAGTATGGGATCACTTACCCACTAGTATATGTGATCACTAACCCACTAGTATGGGATCACTAACCCACTAGTGTATGTGATCACTAACCCACTAGTATATGTGGTCAATAACTCACTAGTATGTGATCACTAACCCACTAGTGTATGTGATCACTAACCCACTAGTATGGGATCCCTAACCCACAAGTATATGTGATCACTAACCCACTAGTATGTGATCACTAACCCACTAGTGTATGTGATCACTAACCCACAAGTATATGTGATCACTAACCCACTAGTATGTGACCACTAACCCGCTAGTGTATGTGATCACTAACCCACTAGTATATGTGGTCAATAACCCACTAGTATGGGATCACTTACCCACTAGTATATGTGATCACTAACCCACTAGTATGGGATTACTAACCCACTAGTGTATGTGATCACTAACCCACTAGTATATGTGGTCAATAACTCACTAGTATGTGATCACTAACCCACTAGTGTATGTGATCACTAACCCACTAGTATGGGATCCCTAACCCACAAGTATATGTGATCACTAACCCACTAGTATGTGATCACTAACCCACTAGTGTATGTGATCACTAACCCACTAGTGTATGTGATCACTAACCCACTAGTATGTGATCACTAACCCACTAGTATATGTGATCACTAACCCACTAGTATATGCTATCACTAACCCACTAGTATGTGATCACTAACCCACTAGTATGGGATCACTAACCCACTAGTATATGTGATCACTAACCCACTAGTATGGGATCACTAACCCACTAGTGTATGTGATCACTAACCCACCAATATATGATCACTAACCCACTAGTATATGTGATCACTAACCCACTAGTATGTGACCACTAACCCACTAGTATGGGATCACTAACCCACTAGTATGTGATCACTAACCCACTAGTATATGTGATCACTAACCCACTAGTATATGTTATCACTAAGCCACTAGTATATGTTATCACTAACCCACTAGTGTATGTGATCACTAACCCACTAGTATGTGATCACTAACCCACTAGTGTATGTGATCACTAACCCACTAGTATGTGATCACTAACCCACTAGTATATGTGATCACTAACCCACTTGTATGTGATCACTAACCCACTAGTGTATGTGATCACTAACCCACTAGTATGTGATCACTAACCCACTAGTATATGTGATCACTAACCCACTAGTATGTGATCACTAACCCACTAGTATGTGATCACTAACCCACTAGTATATGTGATCACTAACCCACTAGTATATGATCACTAACCCACTAGTATATGTGATCACTAACCCACTAGTATATGTGATCACTAACCCACTAGTATGTGATCACTAACCCACTAGTATATGTGATCACTAACCCACTAGTATGTGATCACTAACCCACTAGTGTATGTGATCACTAACCCACTAGTGTATGTGATCACTAACCCACTAGTATGTGATCACTAACCCACTAGTATATGTGATCACTAACCCACTAGTATATGCTATCACTAAGCCACTAGTATATGTTATCACTAACCCACTAGTGTATGTGATCACTAACCCACTAGTATATGTGGTCAATAACTCACTAGTATGGGATCACTAACCCACTAGTGTATGTGATCACTAACCCACTAGTATGTGATCGCTAACCCACTAGTATATGTGATCACTAACCCACTAGTATATGATCACTAACCCACTAGTATATGTGATCACTAACCCACTAGTATATGTGATCACTAACCCACTAGTATGTGATCACTAACCCACTAGTATATGTGATCACTAACCCACTAGTATGTGATCACTAACCCACTAGTGTATGTGATCACTAATCCACTAGTGTATGTGATCACTAACCCACTAGTATGTGATCACTAACCCACTAGTATATGTGATCACTAACCCACTAGTATATGCTATCACTAAGCCACTAGTATATGTTATCACTAACCCACTAGTGTATGTGATCACTAACCCACTAGTATATGTGGTCAATAACTCACTAGTATGGGATCACTAACCCACTAGTGTATGTGATCACTAACCCACTAGTATGTGATCACTAACCCACTAGTATATGTGATCACTAACCCACTAGTATGTGATCACTAACCCACTAGTGTATGTGATCACTAACCCACTAGTATGTGATCACTAACCCACTAGTATATGTGATCACTAACCCACTAGTATGTGATCACTAACCCACTAGTGTATGTGATCACTAACCCACTAGTATGTGATCATTAACCCACTAGTATATGTGATCACTAACCCACTAGTATGTGATCACTAACCCACTAGTGTATGTGATCACTAACCCACTAGTATGTGATCACTAACCCACTAGTATATGTTATCACTAAGCCACTAGTATATGTTATCACTAACCCACTAGTCTATGTGGTCAATAACCCACTAGTATATGTGATCACTAACCCACTAGTATATGTGATCACTAACCCACTAGTGTATGTGATCACTAACCCACTAGTATGTGATCACTAACCCACTAGTATATGTGATCACTAACCCACTAGTATGTGATCACTAACCCACTAGTATATGTTATCACTAAGCCACTAGTATATGTTATCACTAACCCACTAGTCTATGTGGTCAATAACCCACTAGTATATGTGATCACTAACCCACTAGTATATGTGATCACTAACCCACTAGTGTATGTGATCACTAACCCACTAGTATGTGATCACTAACCCACTAGTATATGTGATCACTAACCCACTAGTATGTGATCACTAACCCACTAGTATATGTGGTCAATAACTCACTAGTATGTGATCACTAACCCGCTAGTATATGTGATCACTAACCCACTATTATAGGATCACTAACCCACTAGTATATGTTATCACTAACCCACTAGTATATGTTATCACTAAGCCACTAGTATATGTGATCACTAAGCCACTAGTATATGTTATCACTAACCCACTAGTCTATGTGGTCAATAACCCACTAGTATATGTGATCACTAACCCACTAGTATATGTGATCACTAACCCACTAGTGTATGTGATCACTAACCCACTAGTATGTGATCACTAACCCACTAGTATATGTGATCACTAACCCACTAGTATGTGATCACTAACCCACTAGTATATGTGGTCAATAACTCACTAGTATGTGATCACTAACCCGCTAGTATATGTGATCACTAACCCACTATTATAGGATCACTAACCCACTAGTATATGTTATCACTAACCCACTAGTATATGTTATCACTAAGCCACTAGTATATGTTATCACTAACCCACTAGTATATGTGATCATGTTGTACCGTCGTTTACCGTTTGTTGATTTTGGCCACCAGTGTAGTTGGCTCCTCGATGGACTGCCACTCGTGAAGTGTCATGTCAGACTCTGCAGCGGCACGAAAAATACAACATCAGCTCATGTTAACCTAGAGGTAAAGAGCCCTATAAAAGTGTCATGTTAGCCTAATGAGGTAAAGATCCCTCTAAAAGTGTCATGTTATGCTAGAGAGGAAAATATCCATATTAAAGTGTCCTGTTAGCCTAGAGAGGTAAAGACCGCTATAAAGTGTCCTGTTTGCCTAGAGGGGTAGAGCCATATAAAAGTGTCTTGTTACCCGCGAGGGGTAAAGAGCCCTATAAAAGTGTCCTGTTAGCCTAGAGGGGTAAAGAGCCATATAAAAGTGTCTTGTTAGCCTAGAGAGGTAAAGATCCCTATAAAAATGTCATGTTAGCCTTGAGAGGTAAAGATCCCTATAAAAGTGTCCTGTTAGTCTAGAGAATTAAAGATCCCGATAAAAGTGTCATGTTAGCCTAGAGCGGTAAAGAGCCCAATAAATGTCATGGTAGCCTAGAGAGGTAAAGCTCTCTATAAAAGTATCCTGTTAGCCTAAATAGGTAAAGAGCCCTATAAAAGTGTCATGCTAGCCTGGAGAGGTAAAGATGCCAAAAAAGTGTCATGTTAGCCTGGACAGGTAAAGATCCCTATAAAACTGTCCTGTTAGCCTAGAGAGGTAAAGAGCCCTATAGATAAAAGTGTCATCTTAGCCTAGAGAGGTAAAGACCGCTAGAAAAGTGTCATGTTAGCCTAGAGAGGTAAAGACCGCCATAAAAGTGTCATGTTAGCCTAGAGCGGTAAAGAGCCCTATAAAAGTGTCATGTTTGCCTAGAGGGGTAAAGATCCCTATAAAAGTGTCTTGTTAGCCTAGAGAGGTAAAGATCCTTATAGAAGTGTCACGTTAGCCTAGAGAATTTAAGATCCCTATTAAAGTGTCATGTTAGCCTGAAGAGGTAAGGAACCATATTAAAGTGTCATGTTTGCCTAGAGGGGTAAAGATCCCTTTAAAAGTGTCATGTTAGCCTAGAGAGGAAAAGATCCCTATAAAACTGTCCTGTTAGCCTAGAGAGGTAAAGACCGCTATAAAAGTGTCCTGTTAGCCTAGAGCGGTAAAGAGCCCTATGAAAGTGTCATGTTAGCCTAGAGGGGTAAAGATCCCTTTAACAGTGTCATGTTTACCTAGAGAGGTAAAGATCCCTATAGAACTGTCCTGTTAGCCTAGAGAGGTAACGAGCCCTATAGATAAAAGTGTCATGTTTGCCTAGAGAGGTAAAGACCGCTATAAAAGTGTCATGTTAGCCTAGAGAGGTAAAGACCGCTATAAAAGTGTCATGTTAGCTTAGAGCGGTAAAGAGCCCTATAAAAATGTCATGTTAGCCTAGAGTGGTAAAGATCCATATAAAAGTGTCATGTTAGGCTAGAGAGGTAAAGATCCCTATAAAAGTGTCATGTTAGCCTAGAGAGGTAAAGACCGCTATAAAAGTGTAATGTTGGCCTAGAGCCCTGTAGATAAAAGTGTCATGTTAGCCTAGAGAGGTAAAGACCGCTATAAAAGTGTCATGTTAGCCTAGAGAGGTAAAGACCGCTATAAAAGTGTCCTGTTAGCCTAGAGCGGTAAAGAGCCCTATGAAAGTGTCACGTTAGCCTAGAGGGGTAAAGATCCCTTTAACAGTGTCATGTTTGCCTAGAGAGGTAAAGATCCCTATAAAACTGTCCTGTTAGCCTAGAGAGGTAACGAGCCCTATAGATAAAAGTGTCATGTTTGCCTAGAGAGGTAAAGACCGCTATAAAAGTGTCATGTTAGCCTAGAGAGGTAAAGACCGCTATAAAAGTGTCATGTTAGCTTAGAGCGGTAAAGAGCCCTATAAAAATGTCATGTTAGCCTAGAGTGGTAAAGATCCATATAAAAGTGTCATGTTAGGCTAGAGAGGTAAAGATCCCTATAAAAGTGTCATGTTAGCCTAGAGAGGTAAAGATGCCTATAAAAGCGTCATGTTAGCCTAGAGAGGCAAAGAACCCTATAAAAGTGTTATGTTAGCCTAGAGAGGTGAAGATCCTTATAAAAGTGTCATGTTAGCCTAGAGAATTCAAGATCCCTATAAAAGTGTAATGTTAGCCTAGAGCGGTAAAGATCCCTATAAAAGTGTAATGTTAGCCCAGAGAGGTAAAACGCCATATAAAAGTGTAATGTTGGCCTAGAGAGGTAAAGAACCGTATAAAAGTGTCATGTTAGCCTAGAGAATTAAACATCCCTATAAAAGTGTAATGTTAGCCTAGAGCGGTAAAGATCCCTATAAAAGTGTAATGTTAGCCTAGAGAGGTAAAGAGCCCTATAAAAGTGTCATGTTAGCCTAGAGAGGTAATGAAGCCTATAAAAGTGTCATGTTAGCCTAGAGAAGTAAAGAAGCTTAGAAAAGTGTCATGTTAGCGTAGAGAAGTAAAGAAGCCCATAAAGTGTCATGTTAGCCTAGAGAGGTAAAGAACCATATAACAGTGTCATGTAAGCCTAGAGAGGTAACGAACCATATAAAAGTGTCATGTTAGCCTTAAGAAGGAAAGAGCCCAATAAAAGTGTCATGTTAGCTAGAGCGGTAAAGAACCATATAAAAGTATCAAGTTAGCCTAGAGCGGTAAAGATATTGTCCTGTTAGCCTAGAGAAGGAAAGAGCCCAATAAAAGTGTCATGTTATCTAGAGCGGTAAAGAGCCTTGTAAAAGTGTCATGTTAGCCTAGAGCGATAAATAACCCAACACGGGTGTTCTGTGGAGCGGTAGACTGCCACTGACAGCCACGGTCACGCACTGAACTCCTTGACCGTGTCTCCTATCGCCACCTCCTCCGTGAACTGGATGTAGGGCGGGTGACCGATCGGGATCGCCGTCATGACGTCACGACTCCTGCAACGGCCGCGAACAACTAACACGTAAGTTACCTCTGCTACTAAATGTTCATTTATAACTTAAGTACCGCTTGCTTAACATCCACTTTTAATATAAATACCGTTTGCTAAAGACCCCTTTCTAACGAATACCTATTATTTAATAAAATTCTGGCATCAAGACCGCCTGCTCAACACTTACGCATCCAATCTCGACTCTGGTGGCGCCACTCGGCAGAATAAAGAATGGTGGATTTGTTCTTTGGCAGTCTTCTTGCGATTTTCAAACTAAAAGAGTTAAAAATAAAAAAACGTTGACTTCCCGGCCGTTATATTCATTAAACATTGTCATTGTTGCCAGTGGTTCGGGACTGATGTCATTTTATTCCAATGTAACTCAGCCAAAAGAGTTCTGCGCGAAAATATTGAAATATTCATTTAGACACAAAATGTCTATCTGCTTACCTGGTTAGAGTATCCATATCCGAAATACCCGTATGCAAAACACAGCTCGACGTCTATTTTGGCAATAGACTGAAGAGAGAAACATACTTAATTATTTTGTGCATATTTACATACTGGTCGATGGAAGTAGTTTACTGAGGATGATCTCACTGTTTACATGTTATGTATTCTCAGTGCCATGTGTGGAATGGAATAGGGTATGGACAATATCACACAACGACGATTGAAAAATAGTTTTCATTTGAGATTGAGAACACAGTGTGTTTTCCTGTTTTGCAGTGAATATTCTGCTATCTGTGTTGTCACCAGTGTTTTAGCGAGAGACCCGCCTTTTCAGTTTTGGGCGGGCAGTTTACAGGCAGGCACGTCTGTCACGTCTCACTATCTGGTAAAAGTCACCAGTCACACCAATATGTTTCACCTTTAAGTTACTCTAATAGGCATACCACTTACATCCTCGCATCGGTACAAATCAAAGGTCTCCACAGCATAAAGTTTCTGCAGACAAAAAAACAAACAATTGTGACGCAGGGAGACTAATTAAAACAAAAATATTTGCCACATCTGTAGGTGTAATCACAATATGCTGACCAATGAGGTGTGGTGGCTTTGTACCCGGATGTAGTATCTAATAACTTTGACGTTCATTCCCTTGCTCAGTTGGTAAGCAGGCTGTGATAGGATCAACTGGTCGTGGGTTCGCGCCCCGAGACCTACACATGGAGCATGATTCACCTAACTCCTAGTCCCGTGAGGTCTCGTGGCCCGCGTTAGCCGTCACGAGTACATAAATGGCATAAATACAAACATTTCAAGCCTCAGCTGTTTATTGCCATGATGGTCTGTTCTGTATATTAATAAGCCGCCATCTCTGCTGACTGAGATGGCGAGGCAGTACTGGAAGTGTCTATGACAACCAGTGTTTATTACAGTTTAAACCTCGTGATATACCCAGCGCATTCAGCAAAATGCTTCTTCCATATATCGGTAGCAACGTGAACGTCATTAGCATCAAACAAATATAAACAAAGCATTAATGTTTTTTGCAATCAAAGTTCACCGAAAAAAAATTGTCGCTTGCCTACCTTTATGATACCATATAATAAGTTGTCTATATTTATGAAGTCACATAACAGGGTTAGGTCAGTTGCCTACTTTATGATGCCGCAGAAAACGTTGCCTACCTTGATGATGTCATATAGGTGTATTGCTTTGGTAGCCAGTATTCGGTGTGAGCGAGGACGAATTTTCTCAAACGCAACTACCTCCAACCGCACGAAGTTATATGGATCAGAGCGCTTCGGCGAAACCTGTAATAAAAAGGCTGATTACCTCTAAGCCTGGGGGCCCAATAATGAGGCTTTCTATAAGGCTTTAAGAGGAAGCCTGCTACAGCAGTAGACGGGAAAGTGCTTCTAGATGAAGCCTGCTACAGCAGTAGACGGGAAAGTGCTTCTAGATGAAGCCTGCTACAGCAGTAGACGGGAAAGTGCTTCTAGATGAAGCCTGCTACAGCAGTAGACGGGAAAGTGCTTCTAGATGAAGCCTGCTACAGCAGTAGACTTCTCCCACTTGATATTAACTTGTCCTCCCCCGCCCCTCCCCCCCCCCCCCTTGTTAACAATTAGTGTCCCCCACCCCTCCCCACCTATTTTTCCGACTACCTAGAAATGTTGTTGCAATAACCAAACAGATGACGCGAATGGCATCAGTATCCATTCCAGGCCTGTGATTGATCCTTACTGTCCTACTTTTTCACTACTTTTCACTACTTTAGGTTCTACCCAATTCCTACTTTTTTTTATTTTGTTCCTACTTAGTTTTCTACCTTTCTCTACTTTTTCTCTTACTTTTCTGGCACTAGTGGCGTTATTTTATCCCCATTTTTTGGTGATTGGTCAATCACAGGCATACTTTTCAAAAGATCCCAAATTGATGGGGATAGGGGAGAGACAGATCTTTACGGATGTGTTTGAGGGAGAGGGGGGGGGGGTCCGTCCTAGGTGGGTGAGCTGTGGGGTCCCTCCTAGGTGTGTGTGATGGGGGAGTTCGGTCCCGTGTGAGCGGCTGAGGGCTCCTTGCCTGGGAGAGTGTGAGTGAGGGAGAGGGCGTCTGTCGTGGGTGTATGTGATGCGGGACTGGAGGTGGATCCATGCTGTGGGGTGTAATACATCGGTTTTTATCGTCTGTCTACGCGGAAATCAATAATGCGCAATTTTCGCGTCATACGAATTTCTTTGCGAATATTACACTTACAGGTCAACAAATGAGACTGAGTATTATTGAGTATTAATTGATAATGAACCAGCTAAAGCCGACAACAAAACTCTGGTTACGAATGTTTGGAACATGCACTTTGTACTTGTCTGGCAATCACGTGTCCTGTCGGACAAGTACAGGGAAGTTTTCACTTGCCCGACAGGTAAAATTACTTCTTCCGGACAGCGGACAAGCCTTGATGTCGAGCCCTGTTAGTAGACAGGGACGTGCTTTGAGGAGTAGACAGGGAAATGCTTTAAGATGAAGCCTGCTGCAGCAGGAGACGGGAAAGTGCTTTAAGGTGAAGCCTGGTACAGCAGGAGACGGGAAAGTGCTTTAAGGTGAAGCCTAGTACAGCAGGAGACGGGAAAGTGTTTTAAGGTGAAGTCTAGTACAGCAGGAGACGGGAAAATGCTTTAAGGTGAAGTCTGGTACAGCCGTAGACGGGAAAGTGCTTTAAGATAAAGCCTGCTACAACAGTAGACGGGGAAGGGTTTTAAGGTAATGCATTGTATTGCAGTAGACGGGGAAGTGCTTTAAGAAAAGCCTGGTACAGGAGTAGACTGGGAAGAGCTTTAAGATGAAGCCTGCTACAGCATTAGGCGGGAAAGCGCCTTAAGATAAAGCCTAGTACGGCAGGAGACGGGAAAGTGCTTTAAGGTGAAGCCTGGTACAGCAGGAGACGGGAAAGTGCTTTAAGGTGAAGCCTGGTACAGCTGTAGTCGGGGAAGTGCTTTAAGATAAAGCCTGCTACAACAGTAGACGGGGAAGTGCTTTGGTTGGTTGGTTATTCAGGACGCTTTAACCACTTTTGGTCATACCGCGTCAATGGGAGAAGGAAGGGAGAGTGGAGCCATGTCCCCGGGGGTAATCCCCTACTCTTTACGAAGAAAGACATGGGATCTTTAACCTGCGACCACACAGACATGGCCACAGCAGGGCTCGAACCACCGACCCACGTGCCGTTAGGCTCTCAGGTGACCAGAGCACTCATTGCGAGCGTTCTAGCCCACTAAGCTGTCGCGCCGGCCCTGGGGGGGAAGTGCTTTAAGATAAAGCCTGGTACAGCAGGAGACGGGAAAGTGCTTTGAGGTGAAGCCTGGTACAGCAGTAGACGGGGAAGTGCTTTAATATAACGCCTGGTACAGCAGGAGACGGGAAAGTGCTTTGAGGTGAAGCCTGGTACAGCAGTAGACGGGGAAGTGCTTTAATATAACGCCTGGTACAGCAGTAGACGGAAAAGTGCTTTAAGGTAATGCATGATACAGCAGTAGACAGGGAATTGCTTTAAGATGACGCATGATAACGTTGGATTATGAGTTCGACAATGACCACATTCCGGATCACATACCTCAACCTTAAAATGCTTTATATCATCCATGATGAAGTTGTCTGGAGCCGTAATGTTTTCATAGACGCACGTGCACTTCACTGTGTTGCCGACTTGGATTCTCATGTAGACAGACAAAATGTTTTGGCTGAATACTGAAAATGTGAGGTGAAGGTGGTGTAAGCATTTAAATACCATTAAAGACCCCATGAGAAGAAAAAGAAAAGTTTTGTTGGTCTAAGGTATCCGTAACAACTATTGGTAAAAATTAAATATGATCGACAGACCCGTACACATGATAATTTGATGATTCTACAATTCGTGAATATTTATACATGACGTCATGTAACGGTCATTATACTTTTATTAAATTCACTTGTTATTAGTCTTTTATAAAATGATTAAATAAAAATAATTATAGACTTGGTATTCGGTCGCCTCGGTGGTTTGTGGTTGAGGTGACCATGACGTACCATTGTCGGGGTCCAGGTTAACCACCTGCATGTGCTTCGCGTGAAGTGCCAGAACCCCAACCTGGAACCGGCACAGTACGGATGTTTGATTTGATTGGGGTTTAACGGCACTTTTAGCCTGCAAGGCTATATCGTGCCATGCTGGTTCTTCAATTTACAGTACAGAGGAGGCTGGATGTAGTTTTCATGGGGGGAATGTATATTTATCTAATCGTACAAACAGTCGGGAAGAAAGCATTTGGTTGTGTTGACACAGTCCACCCTACTTGTGTCACCGGTTTTCACCGACTGTCAGCCTCACCAGGTGTCATACCAAATGTCACACAAGTCATTTAATATACAGGTGTGGCAAGATGATAAAGGGACTTTGTGTCTCGGCCTGTGAGCATTATTTCTAACCCCGATGCGGCGGCCACAATATGAGGCAGTGCTTTTTAAATTGAGATATATTATTTATTTACTTACTCATTTAATTACTTATGTTTATCAAGCTTCATCTAAAATCTAACTTTAAATTAACATGCAATACATTACACTAATGTGTGTAAACTAGTGACATGAAAAGTATGTTTAAGGTGCCAATCTGGAAAAAGAAGGCTGATGTTTTGTCCCTATGTAACCTTTGTAGAGTTGAGACGCATTCGATTGCGTAGACAGAAAATCGTTACGTATCAAATATTGCGCCCGCTCGCACACATTTGGTCCAAGCAGATATATGATAGGGTCAAATAATTATGGATCTGGAATCATACATTATAATAATCGTTATTTCAGCAGCAGCTAGCTAGATAGAAGTATGTTTTAGGTGTCTTTTACCAATGCTACGCTATTACAACACATACACATGTCATATTGTGACATTATTAGCGCTGGTTTACTGACGTACTGGCCGGGTGCGCGAGGCTTTGGCTTGCTGCAACATCTCGCAGTGTCTCTTCTCGTCAAGTGCCGAAACCTTGGGCGTGGTTTGTGCCACGACACTGACGTTCCGCTCAGTGGCAACATCACGTCCTCCCCCAGGCACCCCAAGGGTGATCTGCAATATAACGATGTAAGGTCAGTATCACACCCTCCCCCAGGCCCAGGGTGGTCTGCAATATAACAAGGTAAGGTAAGTATCACACCCTCCCACAGGCACCCCCAGGGTTGTCTGCAATATAACGAGGTAAGGTCAGTATCGCACCCTCCCCCAGTCACCCCCAGGCCCAGGGTTTGTCTGCACTTATACGAGTAAGGTCAGTATCGCACCCTGCCCCAGGCACCCCCAGGCCCAGGATGGTCTGCAATACAACGAGTAAGGTCAGTATCGCACCCTCCCCTAGGCAACCCCAGGGTGGTCTGCAATACAACAACGAGGTAAGGTCAGTATCCTCCCCCAGGCAACCCAAGGGTGGTCTGCAATAGAACGAGGTAAGGTCAGCATCGCACCCTCCCCCAGGCACCCCCAGGGTTGTCTGCAATACAACGAGGTAAGGTCAGTATCGCACCCTGCCCCAGGCACCCCCAGGCCCACGATGATCTGCAGTACGAGTAAAGTCAGTATCGCACCCTCCCCCAGGCAACCCCAGGGTGGTCTGCAATTTAACGAGGTAACCCCCCCCCCGTCTCTCAGATCGTCTGAGATAAACCATAAATGCTCCCCCCACCCCGCCCCCACACACACACAAACGACGACTCTTTTTCCAGCCATGTGCAAGTGGCGCCAAACAGTGGACTAGGAATCGGCAACAAAGAAAGCCAGCCAGACAGCAAAACCCAAGCTTTTATAGCCTAGATCTACTCTATCTAAGCACACACAGGTAAATTAGGCCTTCAACGGCATAGTGACTGAATGTCTAACTCTAAGGCTGGCAAATAAATAGGCAATAACACAGTTATCATAGAGTCTCTAAGTTACTGGCTAGTAGCCTACAGTCTTAAGAACAAGTGTCAAGACTAGGCTTATATTATATACCGTCTCGGCGTCTGAACTAGTCCCATATGAGACCGTTGTTGAGTGAAACCAACATTGGCAACAACGCCACATGGCCATGGCATGGGGCTTGGTCTGAACTTGACTCAATGACTGTTGCAGGCTTACGCCTTTTACGGCCTTACCAACGGCTCGCCACGGCAACGCCACATCGCTTACGGCTAAGTTACGCCTTACATGAACATATGGCCGATCACTATCCAGAACACTTGGTTTCTGATTGCCAGCCTGGGGAGTAATTCCGGTCTTTCGTTTTGGTAAGTCTCCTTGGCGTTCCATGATTGTATGAACTACGAAAAAGATTGTCTTATTTGTGAAGCACCTGTAAGGCTGTAGGCCTTCGCGATCGTAGCTGGCGCCGAAGCACGTGAGTGCTATAAGGTTATCACCAATGGCAACGTGTCGCACGTGCCAACAAGCAGCGTCGTTTACGCTAAAATATTATGACAATAGCGCGAGTTTGCGGGGCGTTAGGCAATTTTATTGGCCCGACATCAAGCTGTAGCAGCCCGCCAATTTTCATTATCGGCCCGAGGCCGCAAGGCCGAGGGCGGATAATGAAAATGAAGCGTGACGTGCGTGACGTCATATTTCATTGTTCTATGCAGCGTCGCCATGGCAACGATTGTCGCGGGGGGCGGGGGCGACCCGGCCCAGGGGTCCCATGCGGAAATGCCCCCCATGCAGATGCCTCCCCTGTATCTATCATAATGGAACCGTACGAACGCGTGGAGCGGAGAGGGTGTCTATATCATGTATTTTATATAAGGGGGCATCTCCGCATGGGGCGAGGGCACCTCCGCATGGGGCGGGGGGCATTTCCGCATATGACACCCCCCCCCCCCATTTAGGGCCGAAATGTATACCATGGAAACCGAAACGGATATCTGGATCCGACCCTAAAACCGTGTCACAAGATTGAATGCCCCAAGCGCTACTCACGAATTCATCAGCCCACAAGATATCCACCAAAACAAACCTTCGACCACTCACCGCCATTTCAAAAACATCGCAGAAGGTTTGGAGAAGGTTTGTTTTGGTGGGTGTTTTGTGGGCTGATGAATTGTTTCATGTTCGCCTAATTTTGATTACGAATTGAATATCTACATTTCTTGCTTCCAAACTTTCCAAAGACCCCTTCCAAATATAGCTACACCTTTGGGGCAGATTCACCCGCTTGAGTCTAGGCAAGTTGGCCCACTGGGCAAATGATGTTGTGCACGTTGAGGTGCCGAGGTGGCGGACGCAAGGTCACCTGGTGTGAATTGCAACTTGTAGTCCGGCTTCCGTGTTGGGGTCGGGGTCGGTCGGGGTCGGGGTCGGTCGGGGTCGGGGTCGGTCGGGGTTAGTAGGGAGTCAATTTGGGGGATAACGGGGATTTTTGTATTTATGTGAGGATGCTTCCGTTGATTTGTCACTATGGTTGTAATTTATTATGTATAGCTGCATGACAGACGTCTTTGGCTCCAGCCAAATTATACGTTTTGACATGGTTTTCATTTCTTTTTTATTGGTCCTTCCATTTGCTTGTCAATTACCTTAAAATGGGGCCGAAACGAAATTTATCATCATTCGACATTCCGATGTCATGGCCGACTGATGTCTTCGGTGTGATACGGCAGTGCGCCCACGTCAAGAGGGACTGAAATGTGACATATGCGGACACTGGCAGCAGCGTACATGTAACGCGAGATCAGTATCGCGAGGCAGTCCGTGTCAGCCATATCGAATGGACGTCTGCGTCTGTGCCGATCGACCTCCCTCCCGCCGCCGACCGACCTCATGCTGCCGATTTTACGGACGCCGACCTCCCTGCCGGACTTCCCGCCGCCGACCTCCCTGTAAGGACTTCCCGCCGCCGACCTCCCTGCCGGACTTCCCGCCGCCGACCTCCCTGCCGGACTTCCCGCCGCCGACCTCCCTGTAGGGACTTCCCGCCGCCGACTTCCCTATAGGGACTTCCCGCCGCCGACCTCCCTGCCGGACTTCCCGCCGCCGACCTCCCTGCCGGACTTCCCGCCGCCGACCTCCCTGCCGGACTTCCCGCCGCCGACCTCCCTGTAAGGACTTCCCGCCGCCGACCTCCCTGCCGGACTTCCCGCCGCCGACCTCCCTGCCGGACTTCCCGCCGCCGACCTCCCTATAGGGACTTCCCGCCGCCGACCTCCCTGCCGGACTTCCCGCCGCCGACCTCCCTGCCGGACTTCCCGCCGCCGACCTCCCTGTAGGGACTTCCCGCCGCCGACCTCCCTGCCGGACTTCCCGCCGCCGACCTCCCTGCCGGACTTCCCGCCGCCGACCTCCCTGCCGGACTTCCCGCCGCCGACCTCCCTGCCGGACTTCCCGCCGCCGACCTCCCTGTAGGGACTTCCCGCCGCCGACCTCCCTGTAAGGACTTCCCGCCGCCGACCTCCCTGCCGGACTTCCCGCCGCCGACCTCCCTGTAAGGACTTCCCGCTGCCGACCTCCCTGCCGGACTTCCCGCCGACCTCCCTGCCGGACTTCCCGCCGCCGACCTCCCTGCCGGACTTCCCGCCACCGACCTCCCTGCCGGACTTCCCGCTGCCGACCTCCCTGCCGGACTTCCCGCCGACCTCCCTGCCGGACTTCCCGCCGCCGACATCCCTGCCGGACTTCCCGCCGCCGACCTCCCTGCCGGACTTCCCGCCGCCGACCTCCCTGTAGGGACTTCCCGCCGCCGACCTCCCTGCCGGACTTCCCGCCGCCGACCTCCCTGCCGGACTTCCCGCCGACCTCACTGTAAGGACTTCCCGCCGCCGACCTCCCTGCCGGACTTCCCGCCGCCGACCTCCCTGCCGGACTTCCCGCCGCCGACCTCCCTGTAGGGACTTCCCGCCGCCGACCTCCCTGCCGGACTTCCCGCCGCCGACCTCCCTGCCGGACTTCCCGCCGCCGACCTCCCTGTAGGGACTTCCCGCCGCCGACCTCCCTGCCGGACTTCCCGCCGCCGACCTCCCTGTAAGGACTTCCCGCCGCCGACCTCCCTGCCGGACTTCCCGCCGCCGACCTCCCTGTAGGGACTTCCCGCCGCCGACCTCCCTGTAAGGACTTCCCGCCGCCGACCTCCCTGTAAGGACTTCCCGCCGCCGACCTCCCTGCCGGACTTCCCGCCGCCGACCTCCCTGCCGGACTTCACGCCGCCGACCTCCCTGCCGGACTTCCCGCCGCCGACCTCCCTGCCGGACTTCCCGCCGCCGACCTCCCTGTAAGGACTTCCCGCCGCCGACCTCCCTGCCGGAATTCCCGCCGCCGACCTCCCTGTAGGGACTTCCCGCCGCCGACCTCCCTGTAAGGACTTCCCGCCGCCGACCTCCCTGCCGGACTTCCCGCCGCCGACCTCCCTGCCGGACTTCCCGCCGCCGACCTCCCTGCCGGACTTCCCGCTGCCGACCTCCCTGCGGGACTTCCCGCCGCCGACCTCCCTGCCGGACTTCCCGCCGCCGACCTCCCTGCCGGACTTCCCGCCGCCGACCTCCCTGCCGGACTTCCCGCTGCCGACCTCCCTGCCGGACTTCCCGCCGCCGACCTCCCTGCCGGACTTCCCGCCGCCGACCCGCCGCCGACCTCCCTGCCGGACTTCCCGCCGCCGACCTCCCTGCCGGACTTCCCGCCGCCGACCTCCCTGTAAGGACTTCCCGCCGCCGACCTCCCTGCCGGACTTCCCGCCGCCGACCTCCCTGTAGGGACTTCCCGCCGCCGACCTCCCTGTAAGGACTTCCCGCCGCCGACCTCCCTGCCGGACTTCCCGCCGCCGACCTCCCTGCCGGACTTCCCGCCGCCGACCTCCCTGCCGGACTTCCCGCCGCCGACCTCCCTGTAGGGACTTCCCGCCGCCGACCTCCCTGTAAGGACTTCCCGCCGCCGACCTCCCCGTAGGGACTTCCCGCCGCCGACTTCCCTGTAAGGACTTCCCGCCGCCGACCTCCCTGCCGGACTTCCCGCCGCCGACCTCCCTATAGGGACTTCCCGCCGCCGACCTCCCTGCCGGACTTCCCGCCGCCGACCTCCCTGCCGGACTTCCCGCCGCCGACCTCCCTGTAGGGACTTCCCGCCGCCGACCTCCCTGCCGGACTTCCCGCCGCCGACCTCCCTGTAAGGACATCCCGCCGCCGACCTCCCTGCCGGACTTCCCGCCGCCGACCTCCCTGTAGGGACTTCCCGCCGCCGACCTCCCTGTAAGGACTTCCCGCCGCCGACCTCCCTGTAGGGACTTCCCGCCGCCGACTTCCCTGTAAGGACTTCCCGCCGCCGACCTCCCTGCCGGACTTCCCGCCGCCGACCTCCCTGCCGGACTTCCCGCCGCCGACCTCCCTGTAAGGACTTCCCGCCGCCGACCTCCCTGCCGGACTTATCGCCGACCTCCCTGCCGGACTTCCCGCCGCCGACCTCCCTGTAAGGACTTCCCGCCGCCGACCTCCCTGCCGGACTTCCCGCCGCCGACCTCCCTGTAAGGACTTCCCGCCGCCGACCTCCCTGCCGGACTTATCGCCGACCTCCCTGCCGGACTTCCCGCCGCCGACCTCCCTGTAAGGACTTCCCGCCGCCGACCTCCCTGCCGGACTTATCGCCGACCTCCCTGCCGGACTTCCCGCCGCCGACCTCCCTGTAAGGACTTCCCGCCGCCGACCTCCCTGCCGGACTTCCCGCCGCCGACCTCCCTGCCGGACTTCCCGCCGCCGACCTCCCTGTAGGGACTTCCCGCCGCCGACCTCCCTGTAAGGACTTCCCGCCGCCGACCTCCCTGTAGGGACTTCCCGCCGCCGACTTCCCTGTAAGGACTTCCCGCCGCCGACCTCCCTGCCGGACTTCCCGCCGCCGACCTCCCTATAGGGACTTCCCGCCGCCGACCTCCCTGCCGGACTTCCCGCCGCCGACCTCCCTGCCGGACTTCCCGCCGCCGACCTCCCTGTAGGGACTTCCCGCCGCCGACCTCCCTGCCGGACTTCCCGCCGCCGACCTCCCTGTAAGGACATCCCGCCGCCGACCTCCCTGCCGGACTTCCCGCCGCCGACCTCCCTGTAGGGACTTCCCGCCGCCGACCTCCCTGTAAGGACTTCCCGCCGCCGACCTCCCTGTAGGGACTTCCCGCCGCCGACTTCCCTGTAAGGACTTCCCGCCGCCGACCTCCCTGCCGGACTTCCCGCCGCCGACCTCCCTGCCGGACTTCCCGCCGCCGACCTTCCTGTAAGGACTTCCCGCCGCCGACCTCCCTGCCGGACTTATCGCCGACCTCCCTGCCGGACTTCCCGCCGCCGACCTCCCTGTAAGGACTTCCCGCCGCCGACCTCCCTGCCGGACTTCCCGCCGCCGACCTCCCTGTAAGGACTTCCCGCCGCCGACCTCCCTGCCGGACTTATCGCCGACCTCCCTGCCGGACTTCCCGCCGCCGACCTCCCTGTAAGGACTTCCCGCCGCCGACCTCCCTGCCGGACTTCCCGCCGCCGACCTCCCTGCCGGACTTCCCGCCGCCGACCTCCCTGTAGGGACTTCCCGCCGCCGACCTCCCTGCCGGACTTCCCGCCGCCGACCTCCCTGCCGGACTTCCCGCCGCCGACCTCCCTGTAAGGACTTCCCGCCGCCGACCTCTCTGCCGGACTTCCCGCCGCCGACCTCCCTGTAGGGACTTCCCGCCGCCGACCTCCCTGTAAGGACTTCCCGCCGCCGACCTCCCTGCCGGACTTCCCGCCGCCGACCTCCCTGCCGGACTTCCCGCCGCCGATCTCCCTGCCGGACTTCCCGCCGCCGACCTCCCTGTAGGGACTTCCCGCCGCCGACCTCCCTGTAAGGACTTCCTGCCGCCGACCTCCCTGTAGGGACTTCCCGCCGCCGACTTCCCTGTAAGGACTTCCCGCCGCCGACCTCCCTGCCGGACTTCCCGCCGCCGACCTCCCTATAGGGACTTCCCGCCGCCGACCTCCCTGCCGGACTTCCCGCCGCCGACCTCCCTGCCGGACTTCCCGCCGCCGACCTCCCTGTAGGGACTTCCCGCCGCCGACCTCCCTGCCGGACTTCCCGCCGCCGACCTCCCTGTAAGGACATCCCGCCGCCGACCTCCCTGCCGGACTTCCCGCCGCCGACCTCCCTGTAGGGACTTCCCGCCGCCGACCTCCCTGTAAGGACTTCCCGCCGCCGACCTCCCTGTAGGGACTTCCCGCCGCCGACTTCCCTGTAAGGACTTCCCGCCGCCGACCTCCCTGCCGGACTTCCCGCCGCCGACCTCCCTGTAGGGACTTCCCGCCGCCGACCTCCCTGCCGGACTTCCCGCCGCCGACCTCCCTGCCGGACTTCCCGCCGCCGACCTCCCTGTAGGGACTTCCCGCCGCCGACCTCCCTGCCGGACTTCCCGCCGCCGACCTCCCTGTAAGGACTTCCCGCCGCCGACCTCCCTGCCGGACTTCCCGCCGCCGACCTCCCTGTAAGGACTTTCCGCCGCCGACCTTCCAAGGGCAAAGTATTATACATTTTTGGTAGTTTTTATTCAACCAAATTTTACATTTATTATTTGTTTGTAGAGCATTATTAATCTTGTTATCTTTGTTGTATTATTTAAAGGTTATTTTTAATGTATTATTTCAAGGTTATTTTTAATGTATTATTTCAAGGTTATTTTTAACGATTGTTGCAGGACATACTGCCGCGCCACTGCCGTCCGCGGAGACGCATATATTCGCGGCGCCCCACGAACATGTGTATGTGGCGGCGCCCACGAACATGTGTATGTGGCGGCGCCCACGAACATGTGTATGTGGCGGCGCCCACGAACATGTGTATGTGGCGGCGCCCACGGACATGTGTATGTGGCGGCGCCCACGAACATGTGTATGTGGCGGCGCCCACGAACATGTGTATGTGGCGGCGCCCACGAACATGTGTATGTGGCGGCGCCCCACGAACATGTGTATGTGACGGCGCCCACGGACATGTGTATGTGGCGGCGCCCCACGAACATGTGTATGTGGTGGCGCCCACGGACATGTGTATGTGGCGGCGCCCCACGGACATATGTGTGTGGCGGCGCCCCACGAACATGTGTATGTGGCGGCGCCCACGGAGATGTGTATGTGGCGGCGCCCCACGAACATGTGTATGTGGCGGCGCCCACGGACATGTGTATGTGGCGGCGCCCCACGGACATGTGTGTGTGGCGGCGCCCACGGACATGTGTATGTGGCGGCGCCCCACGAACATGTGTGTGTGAGGGCGCCCCACGGACATGTGTATGTGGCGGCGCCCACGGACATGTGTGTGTGGCGGCGCCCACGAACCTGGTGGCGTCAACATGGCGCGGCAAGGTAACGGCAAAGACAACGCTCGTGCATTAGGATCCGGTCAACCTCGACTTCGAGGTTCGATGTTGACCACGACCGTGTCTCGCCTGACTTTCATCAGTGGTGATGTGCGCGTTGGAGGCCGCCGACACATTATCCTGGCGACCATGGCCATGCTGACAATGTTGGGCCGCGCCCATTTGTAGTAAGTAACATTTTCACTCTTTTTCTGGTTTATGCTCGATTTAAGATAAGCCACCCATAATGAGCCTCGGCGATTTTGAGCAGACCTCGGTAAACATCGGCAAACATCGGCGGGCTGTAGCCCTGATATTTTAAGCAGTCTTAATAAAACAAAGCACGAATAAAACACAGCAAAAGAAGTGGTGACATAGGTAAAATAAATAGAACATCGTATAATAAGCTTCGGCCATTTAGAGAAGACCTCGGTAAACATCGACAAACATCGGCGGGTGTCAGTGAAAGGGGAATTCCTAACTCGTTACGTCATTCACAGGGAATCCCCAATTCGTGACGTCATTCACAGGGTATTTCCCCGAGAAAGGCTCTTCGTGATAAATTCCGAATATTCAAGAAAAAAACATGGAGAAAACGTGTAAATAGTTCAGAAAACATTCGTGTATATCATAATTATATCGGAGACCATTATATATAACCAGATTTATTAAAATGTGAGCACAAGGCATAAATTACTGATAATTGGTGTGAAATAAGCTGCTCCAAAAATATTTCTGAAATAACATTTTTAAGTTTCAGGGCGTGTTTCTCGGGAAATTTGCACTTCTACCTATATCTTTCTTTATTTTTATTACAAGAACTATGTCTTTAGAAGTTTTTAAACGTGGTTTGGTGTCAGGATTTTTATTTTTGAGGAAATTATAGCCAATTTTGTGAAGGTGGTGATTTCGAATTTTGGCAAAAACGGTCCTGTTTTTGCATAACTGCACTTTATTATTGCCATTCTGTTATTTTTTGTGGCTACTATTTACATTGTTGAATATCATTCCTGTATTGCGCTAGGTTTAAGCTTTCCAAAGAGCTATTACTGATGATAATGACTTAATATTGAGCTGAATTGTAGCAAAATTACATATTCGTGGTAGGTGTCAAGTTTTGGTCATTTTGTGAAATGGGGGTATACTTGGAAAATGGAGAATATTTTTCTAACGGGACGGTAAAGTATCCTAAAAATTCACCAGAAGGTGTGTAATTGGGTATACTTCCATAAAATAATCACAAATACAGAGTTCTTTTACCTTGCTATTATGGGTGGCTTACCTTAACCAGCTTTCTTAGACGCATAGCCTACATATGCAGACAGTATCTATGGACGCCGAAAAGTAATGTTGGCAAATAGGTGAGTGTGATACTGATTCAGTATTTCGTTATATTCATAGACATACGACTTTGGCTGGACAGTGGTGACGGCCGTATGGAGAGAGTTTCTCTGCCATCAGAGATGATACACGGTTACTATACGATCTCTGCTGCCACGCCTCCCTGGTTACTATGCGATCTCTGCTGCCATGCCTTCCTGGTTACTATGCGATCTCTGCTGCCATGCCTCCCTGGTTACTATACGATCTGCTGCTATGCCTCCCTGGTTACTATACGATCTCTGCTGCCATGCCCCCAGGTTACTATACGATCTCTGCTGCCATGCCTCCCTGGTTACTATACGACCTCTGCTGCCATGCCTCCCTGGTTACTATACGATCTCTGCTGCCATGCCTCCCTCGTTACTATACGATCTCTGCTGCCATGCCTCCCTGGTTTCTATACGATCTCTGCTGCCATGCTTCCCTGGTTACTAAACGATCTCTGCTGCCATGCCTCCCTCGTTACTATACGATCTCTGCTGCCATGCCTCCCTGGTTACAATACGTTCTCTGCTGCCATGCCTCCCTGGTTACTATACGACCTCTGCTGCCATGCCTCCCTGGTTACTATACGATCTCTGCCGCCATGCCTCCCTGGTTACTATACGACCTCTGCTGCCATGCCTCCCTGGTTACTATACGATCTCTGCTGCCATGCCTCCCTGGTTACTATACGATCCCTGCTGCCATGCCTCCCTGGTTACCATACGATATCTGCTGCCATGCCTCCCTGGTTACCATACGACCTCTGCTGCCATGCCTCCCTGGTTACCATATCATCTCTGCAGCCATGCCTCCTTGGTTACCATACGATCTCTGCTGCCATGCCTCCCTGGTTACTATACGATCTCTTCTGTCATGCCTCCCTGGTTACTATACGATCTCTGCTGCCACGCCTCCCTGGTTACTATACGATCTCTGCTGCCATGCTTCCCTGGTTACTATGCGATCTCTGCTGCCATGCCTTCCAGATTACGATACGATCTCTGCTGCCATGCCTCCCTGGTTACTATACGATCTCTGCTGCCATGCTTCCCTGGTTACTAAACGATCTCTGCTGCCATGCCTCCCTCGTTACTATACGATCTCTGCTGCCATGCCTCCCTGGTTACAATACGTTCTCTGCTGCCATGCCTCCCTGGTTACTATACGACCTCTGCTGCCATGCCTCCCTGGTTACTATACGATCTCTGCCGCCATGCCTCCCTGGTTACTATACGATCTCTGCTGCCATGCCTCCCTGGTTTCTATACGATCTCTGCTGCCATGCTTCCCTGGTTACTAAACGATCTCTGCTGCCATGCCTCCCTGGTTACTATACGATCTCTGCTGCCATGCCTCCCTGGTTCCTTTACGACCTCTGCTGCCATGCCTCCCCTGGACGAGATTCTCAGCCGATGAATAGTGTTATTGCTATGTAACGTCATTATGCACGTCAGTAGTGTAGTTTGCACACAACAAAGGTCAATGCCTGGTTTAGTTATATTAGGACAGACCTATTAGGGTACTATTAGATCCATAATTGGTCCCCCGTCACTACCAAAGACAGTCATCCCTTTCAAATGTCCTCCAGGCTTGAGTACCTTTCAGAGAGGGCTTATCATGCACACAATGTGTCGCTATCTAGACACATTGTACACCAGTTAATGAACACAAAGACACAATGGGGGCCAACAACTTGGCAAGAGGTTATATAATCTTACCATTAATTGTTAAGGGGCGAACTACGCCAAGCCAAACGAGGGAGGGGGGGGGGGGTCCAGGGGGTCAAAACGACCCCCAATACTTTATCATATAAAACTAAGCTTTCTTTTCTTTTGTTGAGGTGGGTTCCATGCCAGCGACATCTATGTCTTAATGGGACTCTCCTCGGCCAATGCCACTTTGTATCCGGTATTAGTGTAACATTATTGTTCTCATATATGTTTTTTTTATATTATCATGTACTTTTTATTACTATGTACTCCTTGTAACACGGCATTGGCTAAATAAATCATATTCTCTCTCTCTCTCTCTCATAACAGGCATTGATTGGACAGGAAACACGAATGTAAGGGGATAACTATCAAACCCCATGCCTCTCCCAGCCTGGTTCATGCCAAATAGTTCAATTTGAAGGCCCCCTCCCCCCCCCCTCCCCCTTTTGAAAGCTCTTAGTCTTCTTGAGGCATTTTTACACTCTGTTTGTCATACAATAATAGGGCACTTAAAGCTAACGAGTTAACGTGGTCGGGAATAGTAGGGAAGCAATATCAGCTGATAAATACAAGGTGATCGCATGCTGAAATTGAGATGGGCATTTGCTTATGACGACATATCTGGCATTGCCTCAAACCTGGCGCACACGTACCCCATGGTTACAAACAGTTCTACCAGTTGCATACGTTCTCCTTAAGCTCTGAACCCCCATGCCTAGCCTAGGGGCCTTAGTTGCCCAGAATCAGAATACTCGTGTATTGACCAGACGAAGAACAAGATAGGACATTGCGATGCCTATACATGAATTTAAAGTTATGTGATGTGAACGCTCTGCGTCCTCGGGTAGGGCCCCATAGGGGCTTTTTCGACACGGCGACACAACGATTATTAAAATCGACAACGTGACATTGGGGTTGTCCTAGAATCGACATGCGACATAAGACTTAGCGACACGCGACATGGAACTTTTCTTAAAATCGACACGCGATATGGACCTTTTTCTAAAATCGACACGCGACATGGCTACCCCCCCCCCCCCCCCCTCAGGGGCCCTTCGGGTTAACACATCGGTCCTATTTGTTCATATCGGCCAACGGACTCCACTGATCGCACCGGATTAACCTGTACTGAAGAGTGAAGGGACTTTGGATGTGGATATTGGCGACAAGGTGTTGCCATGGTCAGCCCCAGACTGGAGGGCCGCAGGCTTGGCCACAGGAGCCGTCCTAGGTCGGTAGACCATTGCATCACAGGCAGTTGTTAGTGTAGCGTACGGAGTAGGGTGGGTGGAATGAGGGTGGGCGTGACAGGTGGGCTGTGGAGTGGGGTGCGTGAGGGGTGGGTATGCCATGTGGGCGCAACTCTCCGCGTGGTGACGCTACGCAAGCTCCGCTTTTACCTGTGCTGTCGGCCGAGGGCAAATTTCAAGATTCTTGAAAAACGGTCAATTCAGCTGTAATTGCTTGCAACATTATAATTTTCAAGAATGAAACATAAAAATAACGAGCTCTGTGTATTTAATACAGCAAAATACATCTTGTACCCTTCGAAAAAGTTATAATTGTGACTGAACTTTTTCTTTTCATCACCTTATACGGTGTGTTATCAGGCTTAGGCTGGGTCCCGGCACTAATGTGTAGAAATGCGCGGCGCATTTTTCCTATCAATTTGCGCAGCGCCGTCCTGGCGAGCAAGTGTGAAAATGCTTTGAAGTAGGCGACAACAGAGGCATAATGGAGCCCTAACGGAGTGAGTTGAAGGCAGAGAGTGACGTGGGCGGTCGATTGGGGTGTGTGAGGGGTGGGTGTGCCACGTGGGCGCGGTGGAGTGGGGTGTGTGAGGGGTGGGTGTGAGCCCCGGGGATGTGGGGGGAGGTATGGGTTGCAGAGGAAGCTTAGCTATTAACCTCATATAATGGCTACAAAGTGACACGTGTAACGGCATAACCGGGAGGTGTGTGTGTGTGGGGGTGGGGGGGGGGCGCACACGTGCCTCCAGGCAACAATTCTGTTAATTATGCCAAATCTTGATGATGCTAATCATCAATTACAGAAAGGTTGGCAGGCGATAACGATAGAGAACAGCCGAGGAGCATTTCGATCAACTCGGAGCGATATAGAGTCAATAATTGTCCCTGGGCGCTCTGTCCCGGTATAGTACTTCTCTGTACACGCTCTGCTCCCCCCCCCCCCGGTATGGTGTAGTCCCTCTACACGCTCTGTCCCGGTATGGTGTAGTCCCTCTACAGGCTCTGTCCCGGTATGGTGTAGTCCCTCTACACGCTCTGTCCCGGTATGGTGTAGTCCCTCTACAGGCTCTGTCCCGGTATGGTGTAGTCCCTCTACACGCTCTGTCCCGGTATGGTGTAGTCCCTCTACACGCTCTGTCCCGGTATGGTGTAGTCCCTCTACAGGCTCTGTCCCGATATGGTGTAGTCCCTCTACAGGCTCTGTCCCGTTATAGTGTAGTCCCTCTACACGCTCTGCCCTCCTCCCCCCCGGTATGGTGTAGTCCCTCTACACGCTGTGCACCCCATCCCCCCCCCCCTCCGGATATGGTGTATTTTCTCTACAGGCTCTGTCCTGGTATGGTGTAGTCCCTCTACACACTCTGTCCCGGTATGGTGTAGTCCCTCTACATGCTCTGTCCCGGTATGGTGTAGTCCCTCTACACGCTCTGTCCCGGTATGGTGTAGTCCCTCTACAGGCTCTGTCCCGGTATGGTGTAGTCCCACTACACGCTCTGTCCCGTTATAGTGTAGTCCCTCTACACACTCTGCCCCCCCCCCCTCCCCGATATGGTGTATTTTCTCTACAGGCTCTGTCCCGATATGGTGTAGTCCCTCTACACGCTCTGGCCCCCACCCCCCCGATATGGTGTATTTTCTATACATGCTCTGTCCCGGTATGGTGTAGTCCCTCTACATGCTCTGTCCCGGTATGGTGTAGTCCCTCTACATGCTCTGTCCCGGTATGGTGTAGTCCCTCTACATGCTCTGTCCCGGTATGGTGTAGTCCCTCTACATGCTCTGTCCCGGTATGGTGTAGTCCCTCTACAGGCTCTGTCCCGTTATAGTGTAGTCCCTCTACACGCTCTGCCCCCCCTCCCCGATATAGTGTATTTTCTCTACAGGCTCTGTCCCGATATGGTGTAGCCCCTCTACAGGCTCTGTCCCGTTATAGTGTAGTCCCTCTACACGCTCTGCCCCCCCTCCCCGATATAGTGTATTTTCTCTACAGGCTCTGTCCTGGTATAGTGTAGTCCCTGTACACGCTATGTCCCGGTATGGTGTAGTCCCTCGACACGCTCTGCCCCACTCCCCCCCTCCCCTCTACACGCTCTGTCCTCATCGCACAGCTGACACTGCAGAGAGCCGATCGCAGTCACATACTCCTAACTCCTCGGGAGACGGTGATCGGTGAGGATAAGCTGAGGATACGCTGGAGTGCTGGATACAAAAACAGACGGAAGGAATATCAAGATAATATAGAGACAGGATGGAGGAAGCCACGCCAGCCCAGTTGGACAAGATAAAGGAGGTAAACAAGGCTACACGTGGTCCGGTCTGAGTCATGGGTTCAAGGCGCCACACATTGTCTACATGGCGGGACAGGTGTCGCTACCGGTCTGCCATAGTGGTCCCGGCTGCACTGTGGGGTTATAAACATAACATAATATACATGGAATTAGTAAAAGCAACCAATAGAAAGAAAGTGTTTTCTATGAAAGCAATTTGAAGCTATCTTCGTTAAACCCTTCATTATAAATAAGAGATTTCGTGCCAAGATATCAGTTTCATTCCGTTTAGTTTCGAGGGGCCGTGAAGGATGTCCTTCGGGTTCAGCACACAGATGTCGATCTCTATAAATGGCTTAAAGGTAGGCCTACACACAAACCACCCAACCGCACACCTGCCTCGGAGGCCCGACCCGGCCCCTCATCGCCCGGCCCGGCCCCTCATCGCCCGGCCCCTCATCCCCCCCCGCCCGGCCCCTCCTCCCCCCGCCCGGCCCCTCATCGCCCGGCCCGGCTCCTCATCGCCCGGCCCGGCCCCTCATCGCCCGGCCCGCCATCTCATCGCCTGGCCCGGCACCTCATCGCCCCGCCCGGCACCACATCGCCCGGCCCCTCATCCCCCCCGCCCGGCCCCTCCTCCCCCCGCCCGGCCCCTCCTCCCCCCGCCCGGCCCCTCATCGCCCGGCCCGGCCCCTCATCGCCCGGCCCGGCCCCGCCACGGCCGCCCCGCCACGCCCCGCCCGGCCCTTCATCGCCCGGCCCGGCCCCTCATCCCCCCCGCCCGGCCCCTCATCGCCCCGCCCGGCCCCTCATCGCCCGGCCCGGCCCCTCATCGCCCGGCCCGGCCCCTCATCCCCCGCCCGGCCCCGCCACGCCCCGCCCGGCCCCTCATCGCCCGGCCCGGCCCCTCATCGCCCCGCCCGGCCCCTCATCGCCCGGCCCGGCCCTTCATCGCCCGGCCCGGCTCTGTCACGCCCCGCCCGGCCCCTCATCTCCCCGCCCGGCCCCGCCACGCCCCGCCCGGACCCTCATCGCCCGGCCCGGCCCTTCATCGCCCGGCCCGGCCCCGCCACGCCCCGCCCGGCCCCTCATCGCCCCGCCCGGCCCCGCCACGCCCCGCCCGGCCCCTCATCGCCCCGCCCGGCCCCGCCACGCCACGCCCGGCCCCTCATCGCCCGGCCCGGCCCCTCATCCCCCCGCCCGGCCCTGCCACGCCCCGCCCGGCCCCTCATCTCCCCGCCCTGCCCCGCCACGCCCCGCCCGGCCCCTCATCGCCCCGCCCGGCCCCTCATCGCCCGGCCCGGCCCTTCATCGCCCGGCCCTTCATCGCCCGGCCCGGCCTTGTCACGCCCCGCCCGGCCCCTCATCCCCCCGGCCCGGCCCTGTCACGCCCCGCCACGCCCGGCCCAGCCCCTCATCGCCCCGCCCGGCCCAGCCACGGTGTAACAGCACATATACATGTTAAATTTCAACGTTTGTTTGGTGCAATATCTCTGCCTTGAATAAATAAATAGATAAGTTCAGTATTTCTTGCTTATTGTGGGATTTCATTAATTTTACAACTCCCGCACCCGCACCATATAATAGCTGTCAACGTTTTTATTGTGGACTAACGTTACACTCGCCAACACATTGCTTTATTTGCTGGTTATTTATTCTGGGGAAATTCATACATTGTTTCTCGTCGTCTGCATTGTAGCACGGAAATTTGACGTTGATAAAGCAGAAGCCATGTACAGAAAGGTAAGAACCTGGTCTGTAGGAGGATTCAGGTGAATGGCGTGGAAACCTAAGAACTAGGGTCTGTAGCAGTATTGAGTGAAATGCTGGACGACTCCTGCAGCGAGATCAAAGTCCTTTCTAACGGATTCCTTATCTGTCGAGCTTCCGTTATCACTGACATTGTTCTGATCACGCTTGCACTACAAATATTATTAATGTAACATTAAATGGACAAGCACTCTGCGTTATCCACTAATGCGTCACAGCCATGAGACCGCACCCCTCAGCCTGACCCAGTCTGACTGTATGTGCCTCTCTCTGACCCAGTCGGACTCTCTGCGCCTCTCTCTCTGACCGAGTCTGACTAGCTGTGCCTTTGTCTGACCCAGTCTGACTGGCTGTGCCTCTCTCTGACCCAGTCTAGATGTCTGTGCCTCTCTCTGACCCATTCTGACTGTCTGTGCCTCTCTCTGGCCCAGTCTGACTGGCTGTGCCTCACTCTGACCCAGTCTAGATGTCTGTGCCTCTCTCTGACCCAGTCTGACTGTCTGTGCCTCTCTCTGACCCAGTCTGACTGGCTGTGCCTCTCTCTGACCCAGTCTATATGTCTGTGCCTCTCTCTGACCCATCCTGAGTGTCTGTGCCTCTCTCTGACCCAGTCTGACTGGCTGTGCCTCTCTCTGACCCAGTTTGACTGCCTGTGCATCTCTCTGACCCAATCTGATTGTCTGTGCATCTCTGACCGAGTCTAACATTCTGTGCCTCTCTCTGGCCCTGTCTGACTGTCTGTGCCTCTCTCTGGCCCAGTCTGACTGTCTGTGCCTCTCTCTGACCCAGTCTGACTGGCTGTGCCTCTCTCTGACCCAGTCTATATGTCTGTGCCTCTCTCTGACCCATCCTGAGTGTCTGTGCCTCTCTCTGACCCAGTCTGACTGGCTGTGCCTCTCTCTGACCCAGTTTGACTGCCTGTGCATCTCTCTGACCCAATCTGATTGTCTGTGCATCTCTGACCGAGTCTAACATTCTGTGCCTCTCTCTGGCCCTGTCTGACTGTCTGTGCCTCTCTCTGGCCCAGTCTGACTGTCTCTGCCTCTGTTGCCCTGTCTGACTGTCTGTGCCTCTCTCTGGCCCAGTCGGACTGTATGTGCCTCTCTCTGACCCAGTCTGGCTGTCTGTGCCTCTCTCTGGCCCTGTCTGACTGTATGTGCCTCTCTCTGACCCAGTCTGACTGTCTGTGCCTCTCTCTGACCCAGTCTGACTGTCTGTGCCTCTCTCTGACCCAGTCTGACTGTCTGTGCCTCTCTCTGACCCTGTCTGACTGCCTGTGCCTCTCTCTGACCCAGTCTGACTGTCTGTACCTCTCTCTGACCCAGTCTGACTGTCTGTGCCTCTCTCTGACCCAGTCTGACTGTCTATGCCTCTCTCTGACCCAGTCTGACTGTCTGTGCCTCTCTCTGACCCTGTCTGACTGCCTGTGCCTCTCTCACCCAGTGTGACTGTCTGTGCCTCTCTCTGGCCCAGTCTGGCTGTCTTTGCCTCTCTGGCCCACTTTGACTGTCTGTGCCTCTCTGGCCCAGTCTGGCTGTCTGTGCATATCTCCGGCCCAGTCTGATTGTCTGTGCATCTCTGCCCGAGTCTGACCTTCTGTGCCTCTCTCTGGCCCAGTCTGACTGTATGTGCCTCTCTCTTGCCCAGTCTGACTGTCTGTGCCTCTCCCTTGCCCTGTCTGACTGTCTGTGCCTCTCTCTGGCCCAGTCTGACTGTCTGTGCATCTCTCTTGCCCTGTCTGACTGTCTGTGCCTCTCTCTGGCCCTGTCTGACTGTCTGTGCCTCTCTCTGGCCCAGTCTGACTGTATGTGTCTCTCTCTGACCCAGTCTGGCTGTCTGTGCCTCTCTCTGGCCCTGTCTGACTGCATGTGCCTCTGTCTGACCCAGTCTGACTCTCTGTACCTCTCTCTGGCCCAGTCTGACTGTCTGTGCCTCTCTCTGGCCCAGCCTGACTGTCTGTGCTTCTCTCTGACCCAGTCTGACTGTCTGTGCCTCTCTCTGACCCAGTCTGACTCTGTGCCTCTCTGACCCAGTCTGACTGTCTGCCTCTCTCTGACCCAGCCTATCTGTGCCTCTCTCTCTGTGACCCTGTCTGACAGTCTGTGCCTCTCTGACCCAATCTGACTGTCTGTGCCTCTCCGGCCCAGTCTGACTGTCTGTGCCTCTCTCTGACCCAGTCTCGCTGTCTGTGCCTCTCTCTGACCCATTCTGAGTGTATATGCCTCTCTCTGACCCAGTCTGACTGTCTGTGCCTCTCTCTGACCCAGTCTGACTCTCTTTGCCTCTCTCTCTGTCCAGTCTGACTATCTGTGCCTCTCTCTGACCCAATCTGACTGTGCCTCTCTCTGACCCTGTCTGACTGTCTGTGCCTCTCTCTGACCCAGTCTGACTGTCTGTGCCTCTCTCTGGGCCAGTCTGACTGTCTGTGCCTCTCTCTGACCCTGTCTAACTCTCTGTGCCTCTCTCTGGCCCAGTCTGAGTGTCTGTGTCTCTCTCTGACCCAGTCTGACTATCTGTGCCTCTCTCTGGGCCAGTCTGACTGTCTGTGCCTCTCTCTGACCCTGTCTAACTCTCTGTGCCTCTCTCTGGCCCAGTCTGACTGTCTGTGCCTCTCTCTGACCCAGTCTGACTATCTGTGCCTCTCTCTGGGCCAGTCTGACTGTCTGTGCCTCTCTCTGACCCAGTCTGACTAAATGTACCTCTCTCTGACCCAGTCTGACTGTCTGTGCCTCTCTCTGGGCCAGTCTGACTGTCTGTGCCTCTCTCTGACCCTGTCTAACTCTCTGTGCCTCTCTCTGGCCCAGTCTGACTGTCTGTGTCTCTCTCTGACCCAGTCTGACTATCTGTGCCTCGCTCTGGGCCAGTCTGACTGTCTGTGCCTCTCTCTGACCCAGTCTGACTGTCTGTGCCTCTCTCTGACCCAGTCTGACTATCTGTGCCTCTCGCTGGCCCAGTCTGACTGTCTGTGTCTCTCTCTGACCCAGTCTGACTATCTGTGCCTCTCTCTGACCCAGTCTGACTGTTTGTGCCTCTCTCTGGGCCAGTCTGACTGTCTGTGCCTCTCTCTGACCCTGTCTAACTCTCTGTGCCTCTCTCTGGCCCAGTCTGACTGTCTGTGTCTCTCTCTGACCCAGTCTGACTATCTGTGCCTCTCTCTGGGCCAGTCTGACTGTCTGTGCCTCTCTCTGACCCAGTCTGACTGTCTGTGCCTCTCTCTGACCCAGTCTGACTATCTGTGCCTCTCGCTGGCCCAGTCTGACTGTCTGTGTCTCTCTCTGACCCAGTCTGACTATCTGTGCCTCCCTCTCTCCCCGTCGTTGATGCCCTCGGAGTGTCTCATCTTACATTTCTCTCGTTAACGTGGCCCACAGAGCATGGCGTGGCGAGGGGAGATGGGAGCCGACAGGATGCTGACGGACTACAAGGTGCCGGAAGTGATGGACAAGTACTACCCAGGAGGATTCTGTGGCGAGGACAAAGTGGGACGTCCCATCTGGATCGATCCTCTTGGTCGGGCTGACCTCAAGGGTGGGCTCTACTGGACACCACCACCCTGACCCACCGCCCTGACCCGCCACCCTGACCCACCACTCTGACCCACCACCCTGACCCACCACCCTGACCTACCACCCTGACCCACCACCCTGACCCACCACCCTGACCCAGCACTCTGACCCATCACCCTGGCCCAACACCCTGACCCATCATCCTGACCCACCAACTTGACCCACCACCCTGGCCCACCACCCTGACCAATCCCCTGACCCACCACCCTGACCCACCACCCTGACCCACCAACTTGACCCACCACCCTGGCCCACCACCCTGACCCACCACTCTGACCCATCATCCTGACTTACCACCCTGACCCACCACCCTGACCAGTCCCCCTGACCCACCACCCTGACCCACGACCCTGACCCACCACCCTGAACCACCACCCTGACCCACGACTCTGGCCCACCACCCTGACCCACCACTCTGACCCATCATCCTGACTGACCACCCTGACCCACCACCCTGACCAGTCCCCCTGACCCACCACCCTGACCAGTCCCCCTGACCCACCACCCTGACCAGTCCCCCTGACCCACCGCCCTGACCCACCACCCTGACCTACCAACCTGACCCACCACCCTGACCCACCTCCCTGACCCACGACTCTGACCTACCACTCCGCTCCACCACCCTGACCCACCACACTGGCCCAACACCCTGACCCACCACACTGACCAAACACCCTGACCCACGACCCTGACCCACGACCCTGACCTACCACTCTGCTCCACCACCCTGACCCACCACCCTAGCCAACCACCCTGACCCTATATCTTCTACCATTGCTTATATGGTGGTAGTCGTGCAGTTGGTAAGCAGGCTGAACCACAGATCAATGTATGGCGTGGGTTCATTCGCGCATTACCAAATGTATATCACCGCATTTGTCTGACACCCTTTATCTCAAGAGGTTTCTTTACACAGACGTGGCCTAAGCCATTGACAGTCGTGACCTGAGCCATTGACAGTCGTGGCCTAAGCCATTGACAGTCGTGGCCTAAGCCATTGACAGTCGTGACCTGAGCCATTGACAGTCGTGGCCTAAGCCATTGACAGTCGTGGCCTAAGCCATTGACAGTCGTGTCCTAAGCCATTGATAGTCGTGTCCTAAGCCATTGACAGTCGTGGCCTAAGCCATTGACAGTCGTGACCTGAGCCATTGACAGTCGTGGCCTAATCCATTGACAGTCGTTGCCTAAGCCATTGACAGTCGTGACCTGAGCCATTGACAGTCGTGGCCTAAGCCATTGACAGTCGTGGCCTAAGCCATTGACAGTCGTGACCTGAGCCATTGACAGTCGTGGCCTAATCCATTGACAGTCGTGGCCTAAGCCATTGACAGTCGTGACCTGAGCCATTGACAGTCGTGGCCTAAGCCATTGACAGACGTGGCCTAAGCCATTGACAGTCGTGTCCTAAGCCATTGACAGTCGTGGCATGAGCCATTGACAGTCGTGGCCTGAGCTATTGACAATCGTGTTGTTGTTGCTTGAAGGCATTATGTACTCGGTGAAGAAGAGTGACATCGTGAAGACCATGGTCCGCCGTCTGGAGGACTTGTACCGGGAGTTCGCCGAACGCAGCGCCTCTCTCGGCAAACCCATCAATCAATGTGTTCACATCGTTGACATGGAGGGCTTTGGGTCAAAGTTCATGTGGAAACCAGGTCGGTGCCGTGTGCTGTGAACACGATCTTAGGGCTAACGTCTAAATATGGAAACAATAGTTACTTCCTGAGTAGTCAGTTGTGCCGAGTAAGGAGAGAGCAAGGCTGACTGCCATCTGGCCTTATGCAGGGCAGCGACCCCTCACTGGAGTCGCTGCCCCTCCCACCCCCTCTCTGCCCACTGAGGCACATAGGCGATAGTTGCTCACTGTCTTGTCTTTTCAGCCCTCGACCTGTATATAGAAATTCTGCGTATGTTGGAGGAGAACTACCCAGAAACACTGCACAAAACCTTCATCATCAAAGGTACGACGCGTCAGCACGAGTACTGATAACATGGGTGCGACCCGTCATCACGGCGAGTACTGATGACATGGGTACGACCCGTCATCACGGCGAGTACTGATGACATGGGTACGACCCGTCATCACGGCGAGTACTGATAACATGGGTACGACCCGTCATCACGGCGAGTACTGATAACATGGGTACGACCCGTCATCACGGCGAGTACTGATGACATGGGTACGACCCGTCATCACGGCGAGTACTGATAACATGGGTACGACCCGTCATCACGGCGAGTACTGATAACATGGGTGCGACCCGTCATCACGGCGAGTACTGATAACATGGGTACGACCCGTCATCACGGCGAGTACTGATAACATGGGTACGACCCGTCATCACGGCGAGTACTGATAACATGGGTACGACCCGTCATCACGGCGAGTACTGATAACATGGGTACGACCCGTCATCACGGCGAGTACTGATAACATGGGTACGACCCGTCATCACGGCGAGTACTGATAACATGGGTACGACCCGTCATCACGGCGAGTACTGATAACATGGGTACGACCCGTCATCACGGCGAGTACTGATAACATGGGTACGACCCGTCATCACGGCGAGTACTAATAACATGGGTACGACCCGTCATCACGGCGAGTACTGATAACATGGGTACGACCCGTCATCACGGCGAGTACTGATAACATGGGTACGACCCGTCATCACGGCGAGTACTGATAACATGGGTACGACCCGTCATCACGGCGAGTACTGATAACATGGGTACGACCCGTCATCACGGCGAGTACTGATAACATGGGTACGACCCGTCATCACGGCGAGTACTGATAACATGGGTACGACCCGTCATCACGGCGAGTACTAATAACATGGGTACGACCCGTCATCACGGCGAGTACTGATAACATGGGTACGACCCGTCATCACGGCGAGTACTGATAACATGGGTACGACCCGTCATCACGGCGAGTACTAATAACATGGGTGCGACCCGTCATCACGGCGAGTACTGATGACATGGGTACGACCCGTCATCACGGCGAGTACTGATAACATGGGTGCGACCCGTCATCACGGCGAGTACTGATGACATGGGTACGACCCGTCATCACGGCGAGTACTGATAACATGGGTGCGACCCGTCATCACGGCGAGTACTGATGACATGGGTACGACCCGTCATCACGGCGAGTACTGATAACATGGGTGCGACCCGTCATCACGGCGAGTACTGATGACATGGGTACGACCCGTCATCACGGCGAGTACTGATAACATGGGTACGACCCGTCATCACGGCGAGTACTGATAACATGGGTGCGACCCGTCATCACGGCGAGTACTGATGACATGGGCACGACCCGTCATCACGGCGAGTACTGATAACATGGGTACGACCCGTCATCACGGCGAGTACTGATAACATGGGTACGACCCGTCATCACGGCGAGTACTAATAACATGGGTACCACCCGTCATCACGGCGAGTACTGATGACATGGGTGCGACCCGTCATCACGGCGAGTACTGATGACATGGGTACGACCCGTCATCACGGCGAGTACTGATAACATGGGTACGACCCGTCATCACGGCGAGTACTGATGACATGGGTACGACCCGTCATCACGGCGAGTACTGATGACATGGGTACGACCCGTCATCACGGCGAGTACTGATAACATGGGTACGACCCGTCATCACGGCGAGTACTGATGACATGGGTACGACCCGTCATCACGGCGAGTACTGATGACATGGGTACGACCCGTCATCACGGCGAGTACTGATGACATGGGTACGACCCATTATCATGGCGAGTACTGATAATATGGGTACGACCCGTCATCACGGCGAGTACTGATGACATGGGTACGACCCGTCATCACGGCGAGTACTGATAACATGGGTACGACCCGTCATCACGGCGAGTACTGATGACATGGGTACGACCCGTCATCACGGCGAGTACTGATGACATGGGTACGACCCGTCATCACGACGAGTACTGATGACATGGGTACGACCCATTATCATGGCGAGTACTGATAACATGGGTACGACCCGTCATCACGGCGAGTACTGATGACATGGGTACGACCCATTATCATGGCGAGTACTGGTGACATGGGTACGACCCGTCATCACGGCGAGTACTGATAACATGAGTAAGATCCGTCATCACGGGGAGTACTGATAACATGGGTACGACCCGTCATCACGGCGAGTACTGATGACATGGGTACGACCCGTCATCACGGCGAGTACTGATGACATGGGTACGACCCGTCATCACGACGAGTACTGATGACATGGGTACGACCCATTATCATGGCGAGTACTGATGACATGGGTACGACCCGTCATCACGGCGAGTACTGATAACATGGGTACGACCCGTCATCACGGCGAGTACTGATGACATGGGTACGACCCATTATCATGGCGAGTACTGATGACATGGGTACGACCCGTCATCACGGCGAGTACTGATAACATGAGTAAGATCCGTCATCACGGGGAGTACTGATAACATGGGTAAGATCCGTCATCACGGCGAGTACTGATGACATGGGTACGACCCGTCATCACGGCGAGTACTGATGACATGGGTGCGACCCGTCATTACAGCGAGTACTGATGACATGGGTACGACCCGTCATCACGGCGAGTACTGATGACATGGGTAAGACCCGTCATCACGACGAGTATTGATGACATGGGTACGACCCGTCATCACGGCGAGTACTGATGACATGGGTACGACCCATTATCATGGCGAGTACTGATGACATGGGTACGACCCGTCATCACGGCGAGTACTGATAACATGGGTACGACCCGTCATCACGGCGAGTACTGATAACATGGGTACGACCCGTCATCACGGCGAGTACTGATGACATGGGTACGACCCGTCATCACGGCGAGTACTGATGACATGGGTACGACCCATTATCATGGCGAGTACTGATGACATGGGTACGACCCGTCATCACGGCGAGTACTGATAACATGGGTACGACCCGTCATCACGGCGAGTACTGATGACATGGGTACGACCCGTCATCACGGCGAGTACTGATAACATGGGTACGACCCGTCATCACGGCGAGTACTGATGACATGGGTACGACCCATTATCATGGCGAGTACTGATGACATGGGTACGACCCGTCATCACGGCGAGTACTGATAACATGGGTACGACCCGTCATCACGGCGAGTACTGATGACATGGGTACGACCCATTATCATGGCGAGTACTGATGACATGGGTACGACCCGTCATCACGGCGAGTACTGATAACATGAGTAAGATCCGTCATCACGGGGAGTACTGATAATATGGGTACGACCCGTCATCACGGCGAGTACTGATGACATGGGTACGACCCGTCATCACGGCGAGTACTGATAACATGGGTACGACCCGTCATCACGGCGAGTACTGATGACATGGGTACGACCCGTCATCACGGCGAGTACTGATGACATGGGTACGACCCGTCATCACGACGAGTACTGATGACATGGGTACGACCCATTATCATGGCGAGTACTGATAACATGGGTACGACCCGTCATCACGGCGAGTACTGATGACATGGGTACGACCCATTATCATGGCGAGTACTGGTGACATGGGTACGACCCGTCATCACGGCGAGTACTGATAACATGAGTAAGATCCGTCATCACGGGGAGTACTGATAACATGGGTACGACCCGTCATCACGGCGAGTACTGATGACATGGGTACGACCCGTCATCACGGCGAGTACTGATGACATGGGTACGACCCGTCATCACGACGAGTACTGATGACATGGGTACGACCCATTATCATGGCGAGTACTGATGACATGGGTACGACCCGTCATCACGGCGAGTACTGATAACATGGGTACGACCCGTCATCACGGCGAGTACTGATGACATGGGTACGACCCATTATCATGGCGAGTACTGATGACATGGGTACGACCCGTCATCACGGCGAGTACTGATAACATGAGTAAGATCCGTCATCACGGGGAGTACTGATAACATGGGTAAGATCCGTCATCACGGCGAGTACTGATGACATGGGTACGACCCGTCATCACGGCGAGTACTGATGACATGGGTACGACCCGTCATCACGGCGAGTATTGATGACATGGGTACGACCCATTATCATGGCGAGTACTGATGACATGGGTACGACCCGTCATCACGGCGAGTACTGATAACATGGGTACGACCCGTCATCACGGCGAGTACTGATGACATGGGTACGACCCGTCATCACGGCGAGTACTGATGACATGGGTAAGACCCGTCATCACGGCGAGTACTGATGACATGGGTACGACCCGTCATCACGACGAGTACTGATGACATGGGTACGACCCGTCATCACGGCGAGTACTGATGACATGGGTAAGACCCGTCATCACGGCGAGTACTGATGACATGGGTACGACCCGTCATCACGACGAGTACTGATGACATGGGTACGACCCGTCATCACGGCGAGTACTGATGACATGGGTAAGACCCGTCATCACGACGAGTATTGATGACATGGGTACGACCCATTATCATGGCGAGTACTGATGACATGGGTACGACCCGTCATCACGGCGAGTACTGATAACATGGGTACGACCCGTCATCACGGCGAGTACTGATGACATGGGTACGACCCATTATCATGGCGAGTACTGATGACATGGGTACGACCCGTCATCACGGCGAGTACTGATAACATGAGTAAGATCCGTCATCACGGGGAGTACTGATAACATGAGTAAGATCCGTCATCACGGCGAGTACTGATAACATGGGTGCGACCCGTCATTACGGCGAGTACTGATAACATGGGTGCGACCCGTCATTACAGCGAGTACTGATAACATGTCATCATAAATAAGGGAACATCTGGCGATATCTCTTAACGACTTAATCGATATAATGAGTGTATATCTATTAACTCATTCATAGATATACATATCTATTAACTCATCCATAGATTTACATATCTATTAACACATCCATAGATTTACATATTTATTAACTTATCCATAGATTTACATATCTATGGATGAGTTACTCTGTGATAATTAGAGTCGATCGACACAATAAGAAGAAGTGTGCTGTTGAAGAGTTACTAAACGTAAGTGTTTAAACAATTGATGTTGACTTATATGCTTATAGTACATTGTAATATTTTAATTAGAAAAATAAATGACGAATGTAGTTTCGCATAGTCTCATTATTGTAATCGTTCTTTTTCAGCGCCTAAAATCTTTAAGATTGGTTACAATGTCATCAAACAGTTTATCGACAAGAACACCGTGGCTAAGTTTGTGGTGTGTGACCGTAAGTAGAGTGAACCTTCGTATGTCACGTGATTCTTCCCAGCTGTCTGTAAACGTTCTTCTATAATACCTTAATAAGTTCACATAACTCCTGTGTGTGTGTCGCGTCTGTCCGTCCATTTTCCTTGTTAGAGCCCAAGAAAAGTGTTATTATGGTAAATGGTAGGGATGAGTCATAAGTGAGCTATGTTAAAACAATGCTTCGCTGCTTCGCATTAACATGGAAGAACGACCTGTCAGTTTGACTCCATCGAGAGTGCAGCAAACGTTCACATTAACAATATCTCTTGCGATATTTGCCGGGTGTGTGATGCCGGGTGTGTGATGCCGGGTGTGTGATGCCGGGTGTGTGATGCCGGGTGTGTGATACCGGGTGTGTGATGCCGGGTGTGTGATGCCGGGTGTGTGATGTCGGGTGTGTGATGCTGGGTGTGTGATGCTGGGTGTGAGATGCCGGGTGTGTGATGCCGGGTGTGTGATGCCGGGTGTGCGATGCCGGGTGTGTGATGCCGGGTGTGTGATGCCGGGTGTGTGATGCCGGGTGTGTGGTGCTGGGTGTGTGATGCCGGGTATGTGATGCCGGGTGTGTGATGCCGGGTGTGCGATGCCGGGTGTGTGATGTCGGGTGTGTGATGCCGGGTGTGTGATGCCGGGTGTGTGATGCCGGGTGTGTGATGTCGGGTGTGCGATGCCGGGTGTGTGATGTCGGGTGTGTGATGCCGGGTGTGTGATGTCGGGTGTGTGATGCCGGGTGTGTGATGTCGGGTGTGCGATGCCGGGTGTGTGATGCCGGGTGTGTGATGTCGGGTGTGTGATGCCGGGTGTGTGATGCCGGGTGTACGATGCCGGGTGTGTGATGTCGGGTGTGTGATGCTGGGTGTGTGATGCTGGGTGTGTGATGCCGGGTGTGTGATGCCGGGTGTGTGATGTCGGGTGTGCGATGCCGGGTGTGTGATGCCGGGTGTGTGATGCCGGGTGTACGATGCCGGGTGTGTGATGCTGGGTGTGTGATGCCGGGTGTGTGATCCCGGGTGTGTGATGTCGGGTGTGCGATGCCGGGTGTGTGATGCCGGGTGTGTGATGCCGGGTGTACGATGCCGGGTGTGTGATGTCGGGTGTGTGATGCTGGGTGTGTGATGCCGGGTGTGTGATGCCTTTATTTACACAGCGTGACTGTGTGCGTTGGTTGCAGATAGCTGCAAGGAGGTGGTGATGAAGGAGGTGTGACTATGTGTGCGTTGGTTGCAGATGGCTGGAAGGAGAAGGTGATGAAGGTGGTGTGACTGTGTGTGCGTTGGTTGTAGATGGCTGGAAGGAGAAGGTGATGAAGGTGGTGTGACTGTGTGTGCGTTGGTTGTAGATGGCTGGAAGGAGCTAGGAGGTGATGAAGGTGGTGTGACTGTGTGTGCGTTGGTTGCAGATGGCTGGAAGGAGAAGGTGATGAAGGTGGTGTGACTGTGTGTGCGTTGGTTGTAGATGGCTGGAAGGAGCTAGGAGGTGATGAAGGTGATGTGACTGTGTGTGCGTTGGTTGCAGATGGCTGGAAGGAGGAGGTGATGACGGTGGTGTGACTGTGTGTGCGTTGGTTGCACATGGCTGGAAGGAGGAGGTGATGAAGGTGGTGTGACTGTGTCTGCGTTGGTTGTAGATGGCTGGAAGGAGCTAGGAGGTGATGAAGGTGGTGTGACTGTGTGTGCGTTGGTTGTAGATGGCTGGAAGGAGCTAGGAGGTGATGAAGGTGATGTGACTGTGTGTGCGTTGGTTGCAGATGGCTGGAAGGAGGAGGTGATGACGGTGGTGTGACTGTGTGTGCGTTGGTTGCACATGGCTGGAAGGAGGAGGTGATGAAGGTGGTGTGACTGTGTCTGCGTTGGTTGTAGATGGCTGGAAGGAGCTAGGAGGTGATGAAGGTGGTGTGACTGTGTGTGCGTTGGTTGCAGATGGCTGGAAGGAGGAGGTGATGAAGGTGGTGTGACTGTGTGTGCGTTGGTTGCAGATGGCTGGAAGGAGCTAGGAGGTGATGAAGGTGGTGTGACTGTGTGTGCGTTGGTTGTAGATGGCTGGAAGGAGCTAGGAGGTGATGAAGGTGGTGTGACTGTGTGTGCGTTGGTTGCAGATGGCTGGAAGGAGCTAGGAGGTGATGAAGGTGGTGTGACTGTGTGTGCGTTGGTTGTAGATGGCTGGAAGGAGCTAGGAGGTGATGAAGGTGGTGTGACTGTGTGTGCGTTGGTTGCAGATGGCTGGAAGGAGGAGGTGATGACGGTGGTGTGACTGTGTGTGCGTTGGTTGTAGATGGCTGGAAGGAGGAGGTGATGAAGGTGGTGTGACTGTGTGTGCGTTGTTTGTAGATGGCTGGAAGGAGCTAGGAGGTGATGAAGGTGGTGTGACTGTGTGTGCGTTGGTTGCAGATGGCTGGAAGGAGAAGGTGATGAAGGTGGTGTGACTGTGTGTGCGTTGGTTGTAGATGGCTGGAAGGAGAAGGTGATGAAGGTGGTGTGACTGTGTGTGCGTTGGTTGTAGATGGCTGGAAGGAGCTAGGAGGTGATGAAGGTGGTGTGACTGTGTGTGCGTTGGTTGCAGATGGCTGGAAGGAGGAGGTGATGACGGTGGTGTGACTGTGTGTGCGTTGGTTGTAGATGGCTGGAAGGAGGAGGTGATGAAGGTGGTGTGACTGTGTGTGCGTTGTTTGTAGATGGCTGGAAGGAGCTAGGAGGTGATGAAGGTGGTGTGACTGTGTGTGCGTTGGTTGCAGATGGCTGGAAGGAGAAGGTGATGAAGGTGGTGTGACTGTGTGTGCGTTGGTTGCAGATGGCTGGAAGGAGAAGGTGATGAAGGTGGTGTGACTGTGTGTGCGTTGGTTGTAGATGGCTGGAAGGAGAAGGTGATGAAGGTGGTGTGACTGTGTGTGCGTTGGTTGCAGATGGCTGGAAGGAGGAGGTCATGAAGGTGGTGTGACTGTGTGTGCGTTGGTTGTAGATGGCTGGAAGGAGGAGGTCATGAAGGTGGTGTGACTGTGTGTGCGTTGGTTGTAGATGGCTGGAAGGAGCTAGGAGGTGATGAAGGTCATGTGACTGTGTGTGCGTTGGTTGCAGATGGCTGGGAGGAGGAGGTGATGACGGTGGTGTGACTGTGTGTGCGTTGGTTGCAGATGGCTGGAAGGAGGAGGTGATAACGGTGATGTGACTGTGTGTGCGTTGGTTGCAGATGGCTGGAAGGAGGAGGTGATGACGGTGGTGTGACTGTGTGTGCGTTGGTTGCAGATGCCTGGAAGGAGGAGGTGCTAACGGTGATGTGACTGTGTGTGCGTTGGTTGCAGATGGCTGGAAGGTGGAGGTCATGAAGGTGGTGTGACTGTGTGTGCGTTGGTTGCAGATGGCTGGAAGGAGGAGGTGATGACGGTGGTGTGACTGTGTGTGCGTTGGTTGCAGATGGCTGGAAGGAGGAGGTGATAACGGTGATGTGACTGTGTGTGCGTTGGTTGCAGATGACTGGAAGGAGGAGGTCATGAAGGTGGTGTGACTGTGTGTGCGTTGGTTGTAAATGGCTGAAAGGAGGAGGTGATGAAGGTGGTGTGACTGTGTGTGCGTTGGTTGCAGATGGCTGGAAGGAGGAGGTGATAACGGTGATGTGACTGTGTGTGCGTTGGTTGCAGATGGCTGGAAGGAGGAGGTGATGAAGGTGGTGTGACTGTGTGTGCGTTGGTTGCAGATGCCTGGAAGGAGGAGGTGATGAAGGTGGTGTGACTGTGTGTGCGTTGGTTGCAGATGGCTGGAAGGAGGAGGTGATGAAGGTGGTGTGACTGTGTGTGCGTTGGTTGCAGATGCCTGGAAGGAGGAGGTGATAACGGTGATGTGACTGTGTGTGCGTTGGTTGCAGATGGCTGGAAGGAGGAGGTGATGAAGGTGGTGTGACTGTGTGTGCGTTGGTTGCAGATGCCTGGAAGGAGGAGGTGATAACGGTGATGTGACTGTGTGTGCGTTGGTTGTAGATGGCTGAAAGGAGGAGGTGATGACGGTGGTGTGACTGTGTGTGCGTTGGTTGCAGATGGCTGGAAGGAGGAGGTGATGAAGGTGGTGTGGCTGTGTGTGCGTTCGTTGTAGATGGCTGGAAGGAGGAGGTGATGAAGGTGGTGTGACTGTGTGTGCGTTGGTTGCAGATGGCTGGAAGGAGGAGGTGATAACGGTGATGTGACTGTGTGTGCGTTGGTTGCAGATGGCTGGAAGGAGGAGGTGATGAAGGTGGTGTGACTGTGTGTGCGTTGGTTGCAGATGCCTGGAAGGAGGAGGTGATGAAGGTGGTGTGACTGTGTGTGCGTTGGTTGCAGATGGCTGGAAGGAGGAGGTCATGAAGGTGGTGTGACTGTGTGTGCGTTGGTTGCAGATGGCTGGAAGGAGGAGGTCATGAAGGTGGTGTGACTGTGTGTGCGTTGGTTGCAGATGGCTGGAAGGAGGAGGTCATGAAGGTGGTGTGACTGTGTGTGCGTTGGTTGCAGATGGCTGGAAGGAGGAGGTGATAACGGTGATGTGACTGTGTGTGCGTTGGTTGCAGATGGCTGGAAGGAGGAGGTCATGAAGGTGGTGTGACTGTGTGTGCGTTGGTTGTAGATGGCTGAAAGGAGGAGGTCATGAAGGTGGTGTGACTGTGTGTGCGTTGGTTGTAGATGGCTGGAAGGAGGAGGTCATGAAGGTGGTGTGACTGTGTGTGCGTTGGTTGCAGATGGCTGGAAGAAGGAGGTCATGAAGGTGGTGTGACTGTGTGTGCGTTGGTTGCAGATGGCTGGAAGGAGGAGGTGATGAAGGTGGTGTGACTGTGTGTGCGTTGGTTGCAGATGGCTGGAAGGAGGAGGTGATGAAGGTGGTGTGACTGTGTGTGCGTTGGTTGCAGATGGCTGGAAGGAGGAGGTCATGAAGGTGGTGTGACTGTGTGTGCGTTGGTTGCAGATGGCTGGAAGGAGGAGGTCATGAAGGTGGTGTGACTGTGTGTGCGTTGGTTGCAGATGGCTGGAAGGAGGAGGTCATGAAGGTGGTGGACCTGGACGTGTTGCCTCAGTACTATGGCGGCAAAGCCACCGACCCAGATGGCAACCCCAAGGTCGAATCCAAGGTCAGAGCTTTACCTGTATCTGGTTGCACTGAGAGCGTAGGTAGTCAGTAGACTGAGTACTGACCACATGACAGGCAAAGACTAACTGATAGCGTAGGAGGGGTCACTTGGCCACGTATAGTCCGTTTACTCTGACAGATATGTTATGGTGGATATGTGCCTTGATCTACTCCTATACTCTACTCTGACAGATGTGTTATGGTGGAGATTTGCCCAGATCTAGTCCTACACTCTACTCTGACAGATATGTTATGGTGGAGATTTGCCTAGATCTAGTCCTACACTCTACTCTGACAGATGTGTTATGGTGGAGATTTGCCCAGATCTAGTCCTACACTCTACTCTGACAGATATGTTATGGTGGACATGTGCCCAGATCTAGTCCTACACTCTACCCTGACAGATATGTTATGGTGGAGATTTGCCCATATCTAGTCCTACACTCTACTCTGACAGATATGTTATGGTGGAGATTTGCCTACATCTAGTCCTACACTCTACTCTTGACAGATATGTTATGGTGGAGATTTGCCCATATCTAGTCCTACACTCTACTCTGACAGATATGTTATGGTGGAGATTTGCCTAGATCTAGTCCTACACTTTACTCTGACAGATATGTTATGATGGAGATCTGCCTAGATCTAGTTCTACACTTTACTCTGACAGATATGTTATGATGGAGATCTGCCTAGATCTAGTCCTACACTTTACTCTGACAGATATGTTATGGTGGAGATTTGCCTAGATCTAGTCCTACACTCTACTCTTGACAGATATGTTATGGTGGAGATTTGCCCATATCTAGTCCTACACTCTACTCTGACAGATATGTTATGGTGGAGATTTGCCTAGATCTAGTCCTACACTCTACTCTTGACAGATATGTTATGGTGGAGATTTGCCCATATCTAGTCCTACACTCTACTCTGACAGATATGTTATGGTGGAGATTTGCCTAGATCTAGTCCTACACTTTACTCTGACAGATATGTTATGATGGAGATCTGCCTAGATCTAGTCCTACACTCTACTCTGACAGATATGTTATCATATAATGGTGGACATTTGCCTTGATCTAGTCATACACTCTACTCTGACAGATATGTTATGGTGGAGATGTGCTTACATGTAGTCCTACACTTTACTCTGACAGATATGTTATGGTGGAGATGTGCCTGGATCTAGTCCTACACTTTACTCTGACAGGTATGCTATGGTGGAGATGTGCCCAAGTCGTTCTATCGGAGGAAAGAAGAGTTTTTCCCGTCGAATCTGAACCCAAACAATGTCACTCTTCACCGAGGGGGCAGCTTTCGCCTGATGTATATCATCCCAGAACAGACCCACGTCATCAGGTGAGTGGTGGCGCTATGGACGTCATCAGGTGAGTGGTGGCGCTATGGACGTCATCAGGTGAGTGGGGAGGTCATGGACGTCATCAGGTGAGTGGTGGCGCTATGGACGTCATCAGGTGAGTGGTGGCGCTATGGACGTCATCAGGTGAGTGGGGAGGTCATGGACGTCATCAGGTGAGTGGTGAGGTAATGGACGTCATCAGGTGAGTGGTGGCGCTATGGACGTCATCAGGTGAGTGGGGAGGTCATAGACGTCATCAGGTGAGTGGTGAGGCCATGGACGTCATCAGGTGAGTGGTGGCGCTATGGACGTCATCAGGTGAGTGGGGAGGTCATGGACGTCATCAGGTGAGTGGTGAGGCCATGGACGTCATCAGGTGAGTGGTGGCGCTATGGACGTCATCAGGTGAGTGGTGGCGCTATGGACGTCATCAGGTGAGTGGGGAGGTCATGGACGTCATCAGGTGAGTGGTGAGGTAATGGACGTCATCAGGTGAGTGGTGGCGCTATGGACGTCATCAGGTGAGTGGGGAGGTCATAGACGTCATCAGGTGAGTGGGGAGGTCATGGACGTCATCAGGTGAGTGGTGAGGTAATGGACGTCATCAGGTGAGTGGTGGCGCTATGGACGTCATCAGGTGAGTGCTGAGGCCATGGACGTCATCAGGTGAGTGGGGAGGTCATGGACGTCATCAGGTGAGTGGTGAGGTAATGGACGTCATCAGGTGAGTGGTGGCGCTATGGACGTCATCAGGTGAGTGGGGAGGTCATAGACGTCATCAGGTGAGTGGGGAGGTCATGGACGTCATCAGGGGAGTGGTGAGGTAATGGACGTCATCAGGTGAGTGGTGGCGCTATGGACGTCATCAGGTGAGTGCTGAGGCCATGGACGTCATCAGATGAGTGGTGAGGCCGTGGACGTCATCAGGTGAGTGGTGGCGCTATGGACGTCATCAGGTGAGTGGGGAGGTCATAGACGTCATCAGTTGAGTGGGGAGGTCATGGACGTCATCAGGTGAGTGGGGAGGTCATGGACGTCATCTGGTGAGTAGTGAGGCCATGGACGTCATCGGGTGAGTGGTGAAGCCATGGACGTCACCAGGTGAGTGGTGAGGCCGTGGACGTTATCAGATGAGTGGTGAGGCCGTGGACGTCATCAGGTGAGTGGTGAGGCCATGGACGTCATCAGGTGAGTGGTGAGGCCATGGACGTCATCAGGTGAGTGGTGAGGCCGTGGACGTCATCAGGTGAGTGGTGAGGCCGTGAACGTCATCAGGTAAGTGGTGAGGTCATGGACGTCATCAGGTGAGTGATGAGGTCATGGACGTCATAAGATCTAAGGTTTGAAAAATCAAAATATTTCTCATAACTATTTAAGGGTTTTAAAGATGCTGGTCGTGTCTTGAGTGGGAAAAGACACGGTTAAAAGGGAATTCGTTGTAAAACAATATATGTCGGGTGTCAATGGCCCCAGTCACTCACTAAATCTGTGTGATGTTTGCACATTATCTCACTTTGCGCACCAGATGGATATTTGCCACCGAAGTGAGCGACATAGAGTTTGGCGTCTACCGAGAACCGAGGCAGGTCACTGTTCAGTCCAACTCTCAAAACCGAGAGAGCAAGGTGAAGGTCACTCAGGACGAGCTGGACACACTGGACGTGGTTGTCCCCTGCAGCAAGTACGAGGTTCACCGAGTGCCCGAGGACGGCATGTTCTTCTGTGAAAGTCCCGGCACCTGTAAGTAACGAGACCGACACCTGTAAGTAACGAGACGGACATCTGTAAGTAACGAGACTGACACCTGTAAGTAACGAGACCGACACCTGTAAGTAACGAGACCGACACCTGTAATTAACGAGACTGACACCTGTAAGTAACGAGACGGACACCTGTAAGTAACGAGATTGACACCTGTAAGTAACGAGACAGACACCTGTAAGTAACGAGACGGACACCTGTAAGTAACGAGACCGACACCTGTAAGTAACGAGACCGACACCTGTAAGTAACGAGATCGACACCTGTAAGTAACGAGACGGACACCTGTAAGTAACGCCTCTGTTGTTTTTTTGCAGATATATTGTTATTTAAAAACCCGAGTAAGCTTGTCAAGCGAACTTTGACATACAGTGTGGAGGTTGTGAAGATGTCGGACGACTACACGCTGACAGACGCTTCCAAAGAAATCGTTGAAGGGCAACAACTTGATGACGACATGAACGAAGATATCCATCTGTGATGTGTGTGGCTGGGGTGATGGGTCTATCAGATGTATACCTGTGATGTGTGTGGCTGGGGTGATAGGTCTTTCAGATGTCTAGCTGTGATGTGTGTGGCTGGGGTGATGGGTGTGTCACATGTCTACCTCTAATGTTTGTTGGCTGATGTCTTATAATGGATTATGATATCAGAGTTGCGGTCATAACTTACAATAGGCAATGTGGACTTGTGGCCGTGACTTGTATCGTTGATATGAGAGCCATGACCGTAACTTGTTATCGTTGATATGAAAGCGATGACCATAACTTGTTATAGTTGATATGATAGCGATGACCATAACTTGTTATAGTTGATATGATAGCGATGACCGTAACTTGTTATCGTTGATATGATAGCGATGACCGTAACTTGTTATCGTTGATATTAGAGGTGTGGCCGGAACTTGCTGTATATTAGAGTTTTTACCGTAATTTGTAATGGGTGTTGTGGGTATAATATGGGACGAGTAGTCATGGCAACTGTTGGCATAAACGTAGTTTCTCATGGAAAGCAGAACATTGTATGTGACCGTAATTTATAAATGGCGATACTAAACCATTTCCTAAATACCAACTTGTAGCCATCGACACGAGATCCAGAGACAATAAAGTGACACGATCAGTAAATATCTTATCATTTTTATTATTTAGGACATGAGATGCAATACAATCAGTGTTTTAGGATTGCTGTATCCAACCTGACAATGTAACCAGATGGCGCTGCACTCGCTGCGGAGATTGGTTCGAGCCACGGTTTGTTTTGATTGGGTTTAACGCCACGTGTGCCTGCGATAGGCAACATCTCACTATATACAGGGAGAGACTACGGTAACTTGGCAGCAATACGTCATACATAGCATCTCCTGCCGGGCGCCTAGTCACATTACAGGCATTAAGGCATCACACCCACAGTGCGCTAACCACACCGCGTGCACTCTCACCAGTGCCAGTGCCACCCCTCCACCTGGGCCAAACAACCCGTCACGTCACTGGTCCTAGGTCGTCACGGGACTTGTGCCATGGTGTCCTGGATCGTCACGTGACTTGTGACATTTCGCCTTGGACCGTCACGTGACTTGTGACATTTCGCCTTGGACCGTCACGTGACTTGTGACATTTCGCCTTGGACCGTCACGTGACTTGTGACATTTCGCCTTGGACCGTGGCGTTCTGAAGGTTCCTTGAGTGACGACAACCAACAGCAAACAACAACAACAAACAAGCCGGACTACCGCGCTATCAGACTAAGTGCAGCTTGTCGTAAATAATACTGTTTGATCACTCACTGCACTCTGGAACTCTCTGGGGGTCCGGTACTCTCACTGTAGTCTAGGCATCCGGAACGCCAAGTGTACGCTAACTGTAATCTAGGTGTAAGTTACGCTAACTGTAATCTAGGTGTAAGTTACGCTAACTGTCATCTAGGTGTAAGTTACGCTAACTGTCATCTAGGTGTAAGTTACGCTAGACTATTTAAAGTGTCTGGTACGCTCATTGTTAAACTGAACCAGTCAGCATGACACCATGACGTCACGAGGCGCCTGGACGACAGTGAGATGTGCCGGTACACAGCAGAGTATGACACCATGACGTCACGAGGCGCCTGGACCACAGTGAGATGTGGCGGTACACAGCAGAGTATGACACCATGACGTCACGAGGCGCCTGGACGACAGTGAGATGTGCCGGTACACAGCAGAGTATGACACCCTGACGTCACGAGGCGCCTGGACGACAGTGAGATGTGCCGGTACACAGCAGAGTATGACACCCTGACGTCACGAGGCGCCTGGACGACAGTGAGATGTGGCGGTACACAGCAGAGTATGACACCATGACGTCACGAGGCGCCTGGACGACAGTGAGATGTGCCGGTACACAGCAGAGTATGACACCCTGACGTCACGAGGCGCCTGGACGACAGTGAGATGTGCCGGTACACAGCAGAGTATGACACCATGACGTCACGAGGCGCCTGGACGACAGTGAGATGTGCCGGTACACAGCAGAGTGAGGGGAATGGTGGGCGCTTCATCAGCTGGACGGATAAAGTGCGGCTACCAGAAAACATCTATATTGGACGGATGTACATATATAACAGTGTCATAAGTAAAACATCGGAGAAAAGCTCTTGGGAATGATATACATGGACGAATACCTGATCTCAGTCTTACTAAAACCCACACAACAATGTGTGTCAAACCACGTCAACGCTCTTATTCCATAGTCACACTAGTGATTAAACACATACAAAGCCAGGTACAACCATCGCAAGTTCATTATTGGCACGTAAATCCCACTTAACAGTCCTATCACAGCCACACAGCCCCCCGGTACTATACATTGTACCCAAGGCTGCCATTGGTCAACACAAACACGTAGGGGTAACAGTATATCCAAGTCTGTGATTGGCTCTCACAGACACGGGGTAACATTAGGACGGAGGGGGGGGGGGGGGTACAATAGGTAATAGGGTCTGTAAGTGACGTCACAGACAGCGCGCGCTCACCTCTAGAAACAACCGTTCTGGGTACAACGCGTCAGCGGGTCCCTATACTTTACTATGGGCCTCAAACTAGACTCAGTGATGTTCGAGATATGAATGCAATGTTAGATTTGAAAACCATATGGAATAAATGTTTGGGGGTGTACCTTCATACTCGTACTAGTTTTAAATCGCAAGACCCTGGTTTTCTGTGCGTTTCACACCATTACAAAGAGCTCCCTATGCTTTGTATATGGGGCGGTGAAGCGTCATGTACCCAAAACCGAATTCGCTGGAGGTGAGCGCGCGCTGTCCGTGATGTCACTTACATACCCTATTATGCGAAAAGGCCTCATAATGTCCTGAAACTAAAGGGGGTGGGGGGGGGGGGGTAACTAACGCAGTAGGGGAGGTTGATATAATGTCTCACCACTCTCCATGACAGGTTACTGACCAAGACGACCTGTTATCTGTTACCCCGGATCTCTATAAACTACACATGATCCTGTGGGTGAGTTGGTCCTGCGCGACGCCAGTAGATGCCACACCCACGTAGCAGTCTGGCAAAGAGCTACCACGTGACAACCGGAAGGTGACCACGACTCCCGGTCAAAGCGTGTCGCTCGGGGGTCACAGTCCAGGCTGCAGCAACAGTCGGTAAGATGGGACCAACCACGGATCTAGTGCCATGAAGGATGTCAGGTGGGGGATAGAGGGGGTGCCCCCCCCCACCCCCGGCACTCCGGGCTAGCTATGACTGCAGATCAGCGGCCGCCCGATATTTGGCCCGCGCTTTAGGCCACGGTAGTGCAAAGGAACAATTACATGTCAACATGAAACTGCCCCAGACACAAATCGTGCATCGGTATCAGACAGCGCCATGACAGTATCGTCATAGACAACGCTATCAAACAGCGCTATGCGGGTGTCAGACAGCGCTATGGGGGTATCAGACAGCGCTATAAGGGTATCACACAGCGCTATGAAGGTATCACACAGCGCTATGAGGGTGTCAGACAGCGCTATGGGGGTACCCGACAGCGATATGGGGGTATCAGACAGCGCTATGAGGGTGTCAGACAGCGCTATGGGGGCACCACACAGCGCTATGAGGGTGTCAGACAGCGCTATGAGGGTGTCAGACAGCGCTATGACGGTATCAGACAGCGCTATGAGGGTGTCAGACAGCGCTATGACGGTATCACACAGCGCTATGACGGTATCAGACAGCGCTATGAGGGTGTCAGACAGCGCTATGGGGGTACCCGACAGCGCTATGAGGGTGCCAGACAGCGCTATGAGGGTGTCAGACAGCGCTATGAGGGTGTCAGACAGCGCTATGGGGGTACCCGACAGCGCTATGAGGGTGTCAGACAGCGCTATGAGGGTGTCAGACAGCGCTATGAGGGTGTCAGACAGCGCTATGGGGGTACCCGACAGCGCTATGAGGGTGTCAGACAGCGCTATGAGGGTGTCAGACAGCGCTATGAGGGTGTCAGACAGCGCTATGAGGGTGTCAGACAGCGCTATGAGGGTGTCAGACAGCGCTATGAGGGTGTCAGACAGCGCTATGAGGGTGTCAGACAGCGCTATGGGGGTACCCGACAGCGCTATGAGGGTGTCAGACAGCGCTATGACGGTGTCAGACAGCGCTATGAGGGTATTTCGGCCTGGGACTCGAGGAAGAGGAGCTGGTCGACGAGGAAGCAGTCGTTGACGTTCTTGACGATCTTCTTGAGCTCCCGCATGATGACCGACTCGTCCACGGTCCGCACGCTCCGCTCGCTGAAGCCGCGCGCAGTCTTCAGGTAGCTGTACACGCGGGCAAAGTTCTCAGCGCCGAACTTCTTCTCACTCTCACTGCAAACAACGACAGCACGTCAGCACGCTGGCTCTTCCGTCATCCCAACCCACTCCCTCCGTTAAGGGCGTCACCCCGTTAGCGTTAAGAGGTAACCCCCGGTAAGAGGTAAGCTCCCGTTAAGAGATGAGCATTCGTTAAGAGGTAAGCCCCCTATAAGAAATAACACCCGTTAAAAGGTAAGCTTCCGTTAAGAGGTAAGCCCCCTTTAAGAAATAAACACCCGTTAAAGGTAAGCTTCCGTTAAGAGGTAAGCCCCCCTTTAAGAAATAAGCACCCGTTAAAAGGTAAGCTTCCGTTAAGAGGTAAGCCCCCGTTAAAAGGTAAGCTTCCGTTAAGAGGTAAGCCCCCCTTTAAGAAATAAGCACCCGTTAAAAGGTAAGCTTCCGTTAAGAGGTAAGCCCCCGTTAAAAGGTAAGCTTCCGTTAAGAGGTAAGCCCTCGTTAAGAGGTAAGCTTCCGTTAAGAGGTAAGCCCCCGTTAAAAGGTAAGCCCCCGTTGAGAGGTAAGCCCCCGTTAGGAGGTAAGCACCCGTTAAAGGGTCAGACCCATTCTCTGTTTAGGTGCAGACGGCGGGAGACTGACCTGCGCAGCTTGAGAATGCGCGAGTCCCTGGCTGCCGGGCCGAAGGCGCCGCTGTCCCTGTCCTCCACCAGCGTCTGGCCGGCCACTGCAACATACCACACATACTACAGTCACACAGGCGGGCCATATAGTCAACTGGAACTCTTACCTTACACAGAAACAATTAATGACAAACCACCTATCAGTATTCCATCTTAATGCATACTTCTATTGTGGCTGAGCGGGTCATTATACTTCTGTCACAATAATGACTCCTCGCTCACATACTCCATGCCATCGCCGCCTCATCGAAGGAAACAATAGGAATAAACATTAAGCCAGATAAGGAAAGAGTTGTGGGTCCTTATTGGAAACTTACGACTTCTCGGCTACGCCTCGAAGTTATTTGATCCCAAGAAGGACCTACAACTCATTATTTATCTATTACTTAAGCATCATATCGATGCTTAATAGGTAGCAATGCGGCCCTGTTTGACCCCCGTACCTGTGTCCTCCGCCCTGTTTGACCCCCGTACCTGTGTCCTCCGCCCTGTTTGACCCCCGTACCTGTGTCCTCCGCGCTGTTTGACCCCCGTACCTGTGTCCTCCGCCCTGTTTGACCCCCGTACCTGTGTCCTCCGCCCTGTTTGACCCCCGTACCTGTGTCCTCCGCCCTGTTTGACCCCCGTACCTGTGTCCTCCACGCTGTTTGACCCCCGTACCTGTGTCCTCCGCCCTGTTTGACCCCCGTACCTGTGTCCTCCCCGCTGTTTGACTCCCGTACCTGTGTCCTCCGCGCTGTTTGACCCCCGTACCTGTGTCCTCCCCGCTGTTTGACTCCCGTACCTGTGTCCTCCGCCCTGTTTGACCCCCGTACCTGTGTCCTCCGCCCTGTTTGACCCCCGTACCTGTGTCCTCCCCGCTGTTTGACTCCCGTACCTGTGTCCTCCGCGCTGTTTGACTCCCGTACCTGTGTCCTCCGCGCTGTTTGACCCCCGTACCTGTGTCCTCCCCGCTGTTTGACTCCCGTACCTGTGTCCTCCGCCCTGTTTGACCCCCGTACCTGTGTCCTCCCCCCTGTTTGACCCCCGTACCTGTGTCCTCCGCCCTGTTTGACCCCCGTACCTGTGTCCTCCACGCTGTTTGACTCCCGTACCTGTGTCCTCCGCCCTGTTTGACCCCCGTACCTGTGTCCTCCCCCCTGTTTGACCCCCGTACCTGTGTCCTCCGCCCTGTTTGACCCCCGTACCTGTGTCCTCCGCCCTGTTTGACCCCCGTACCTGTGTCCTCCACGCTGTTTGACTCCCGTACCTGTGTCCTCCGCCCTGTTTGACCCCCGTACCTGTGTCCTCCGCCCTGTTTGACCCCCGTACCTGTGTCCTCCGCCCTGTTTGACCCCCGTACCTGTGTCCTCCGCCCTGTTTGACCCCCGTACCTGTGTCCTCCGCCCTGTTTGACCCCCGTACCTGTGTCCTCCGCGCTGTTTGACCCCCGTACCTGTGTCCTCCGCCCTGTTTGACCCCCGTACCTGTGTCCTCCGCGCTGTTTGACCCCCGTACCTGTGTCCTCCGCCCTGTTTGACCCCCGTACCTGTGTCCTCCGCCCTGTTTGACCCCCGTACCTGTGTCCTCCACGCTGTTTGACCCCCGTACCTGTGTCCTCCGCCCTGTTTGACCCCCGTACCTGTGTCCTCCACGCTGTTTGACCCCCGTACCTGTGTCCTCCGCCCTGTTTGACCCCCGTACCTGTGTCCTCCGCCCTGTTTGACCCCCGTACCTGTGTCCTCCGCCCTGTTTGACCCCCGTACCTGTGTCCTCCGCCCTGTTTGACCCCCGTACCTGTGTCCTCCGCGCTGTTTGACCCCCGTACCTGTGTCCTCCGCGCTGTTTGACCCCCGTACCTGTGTCCTCCCCGCTGTTTGACTCCCGTACCTGTGTCCTCCGCCCTGTTTGACCCCCGTACCTGTGTCCTCCGCCCTGTTTGACCCCCGTACCTGTGTCCTCCGCCCTGTTTGACCCCCGTACCTGTGTCCTCCGCCCTGTTTGACCCCCGTACCCGTGTCCTCCGCGCTGTTTGACCCCCGTACCTGTGTCCTCCCCGCTGTTTGACCCCCGTACCTGTGTCCTCCACGCTGTTTGACCCCCGTACCTGTGTCCGCCGCCCTGTTTGACCCCCGTACCTGTGTCCTCCCCCCTGTTTGACCCCCGTACCTGTGTCCTCCGCCCTGTTTGACCCCCGTAGCTGTGTCCTCCCCCCTGTTTGACCCCCGTACCTGTGTCCTCCGCCCTGTTTGACCCCCGTACCTGTGTCCTCCGCCCTGTTTGACCCCCGTACCTGTGTCCTCCGCCCTGTTTGACCCCGTACCTGTGTCCTCCGCGCTGTTTGACCCCGTACCTGTGTCCTCCGCCCTGTTTGACCCCCGTACCTGTGTCCTCCGCCCTCTTTGACCCCCGTACCCGTGTCCTCCGCCCTGTTTGACCCCCGTACCCGTGTCCTCCGCGCTGTTTGACCCCCGTACCTGTGTCCTCCGCCCTGTTTGACCCCCGTACCTGTGTCCTCCGCGCTGTTTGACCCCCGTACCTGTGTCCTCCGCCCTGTTTGACCCCCGTACCTGTGTCCTCCGCCCTGTTTGACCCCCGTACCTGTGTCCTCCGCCCTGTTTGACCCCCGTACCCGTGTCCTCCGCGCTGTTTGACCCCCGTACCTGTGTCCTCCGCCCTGTTTGACCCCCGTACCTGTGTCCTCCGCGCTGTTTGACTCCCGTACCTGTGTCCTCCACGCTGTTTGACCCCCGTACCTGTGTCCTCCACGCTGTTTGACCCCCGTAGCTGTGTCCTCCGCCCTGTTTGACCCCGTACCTGTGTCCTCCGCCCTGTTTGACCCCCGTACCTGTGTCCTCCGCCCTGTTTGACCCCCGTACCTGTGTCCTCCGCCCTGTTTGACCCCCGTACCTGTGTCCTCCGCCCTGTTTGACCCCCGTACCTGTGTCCTCCGCCCTGTTTGACCCCCGTACCTGTGTCCTCCGCCCTGTTTGACCCCGTACCTGTGTCCTCCGCCCTGTTTGACCCCGTACCTGTGTCCTCCGCCCTGGTTGACCCCCGTACCTGTGTCCTCCGCACTGTTTGACCCCCGTACCTGTGTCCTCCGCCCTGTTTGACCCCCGTACCTGCGTCCTCCGCCCTGTTTGACCCCCGTACCTGTGTCCTCCGCCCTGTTTGACCCCCGTACCTGTGTCCTCCGCCCTGTTTGACCCCCGTACCTGTGTCCTCCGCGCTGTTTGACCCCCGTACCTGTGTCCTCCGCCCTGTTTGACCCCCGTACCTGTGTCCTCCGCCCTGTTTGACCCCCGTACCTGTGTCCTCCGCCCTGTTTGACCCCGTACCTGTGTCCTCCGCCCTGTTTGACCCCGTACCTGTGTCCTCCGCCCTGTTTGACCCCCGTACCTGTGTCCTCCGCCCTGTTTGACCCCCGTACCTGTGTCCTCCGCCCTGTTTGACCCCCGTACCTGTGTCCTCCGCCCTGTTTGACCCCCGTACCTGTGTCCTCCGCCCTGTTTGACCCCCGTACCTGTGTCCTCCGCCCTGTTTGACCCCGTACCTGTGTCCTCCGCCCTGTTTGACCCCCGTACCTGTGTCCTCCGCGCTGTTTGACCCCCGTACCTGTGTCCTCCCCCCTGTTTGACCCCCGTACCTGTGTCCTCCGCCCTGTTTGACCCCCGTACCTGTGTCCTCCGCGCTGTTTGACCCCCGTACCTGTGTCCTCCGCCCTGTTTGACCCCCGTACCTGTGTCCTCCGCCCTGTTTGACCCCCGTACCTGTGTCCTCCGCCCTGTTTGACCCCCGTACCTGTGTCCTCCGCCCTGTTTGACCCCCGTACCTGTGTCCTCCGCGCTGTTTGACCCCCGTACCTGTGTCCTCCGCCCTGTTTGACCCCCGTACCTGTGTCCTCCGCCCTGTTTGACCCCCGTACCTGTGTCCTCCGCCCTGTTTGACCCCCGTACCTGTGTCCTCCACGCTGTTTGACCCCCGTACCTGTGTCCTCCACGCTGTTTGACCCCCGTACCTGTGTCCTCCGCGCTGTTTGACCCCCGTACCTGTGTCCTCCGCGCTGTTTGACCCCCGTACCTGTGTCCTCCGCCCTGTTTGACCCCCGTACCTGTGTCCTCCGCCCTGTTTGACCCCCGTACCTGTGTCCTCCGCCCTGTTTGACCCCCGTACCTGTGTCCTCCGCCCTGTTTGACCCCCGTACCTGTGTCCTCCGCCCTGTTTGACCCCCGTACCTGTGTCCTCCCCGCTGTTTGACCCCCGTACCTGTGTCCTCCGCCTTGTTTGACCCCCGTAGCTGTGTCCTCCGCCCTGTTTGACCCCCGTACCTGTGTCCTCCGCCCTGTTTGACACCCGTACCTGTGTCCTCCCCCCTGTTTGACCCCCGTACCTGTGTCCTCCCCCCTGTTTGACCCCCGTACCTGTGTCCTCCGCCCTGTTTGACCCCCGTACCTGTGTCCTCCGCGCTGTTGCCGTGGTCGAGCTGGTCTCTCATCAGGGACAGTAAGTTGTTCATCTCCGGGTTGCCGCTGGTCGCCACCAGCGTGCCCTCGTCCCCGTCGCTGTCAGAGCTCAGCCTCTCGAACTCCTCGAACTGGGAATAGTAGGTGTTGGCGAGGTCTGGGTTCTCTGGTATACCTGCACAGAGCACGGAGTATAAACCCTCGTTACTGCCAGTCAGGCGGCAAAGTCACTCAACAAACACATTCCTTTCAATAGCTATCAAACATACAGATATTGAGCACGACATACAAATACAAACATTTTAAAAAGTGATATTTAAGTCCATGCTAGGACCACGAGAGGACCACGAGAGGACCACGCGAGGACCACGAGAGGACCACGCTAGGACCACGCGAGGACCACGAGAGGATCACGAGAGGACCACGCTAGGATCACGCGAGGACCACGCGAGGACCACGAGAGGATCACGAGAGGACCACGCTAGGACCACGAGAGGACCACGAGAGGATCACGCGAGGACCACGCGAGGACCACGCGAGGACCACGAGAGGACCACGCGAGGACCACGAGAGGACCACGCGAGGACCACGAGAGGACCACGCGAGGACGACGAGAGGACCACGCGAGGACCACGAGAGGACCGCGAGACGATCACGCGAGGACCCAGTGCAGTCAAACCCACCGTCTTTGAAGTCGAGAGAGGAGTTCTTTATGTCGTACACCATTGTGTCCTTCATGGGAGTGATGGGCCGCTCGTCCAGGGCCGCCGCCAGGTGGGGCCGCGGCTGGCGGCCACCACGTGGTATCTCCAGGCTGCGCGTGAAGCGGACGGGTTCCTTGGCCGTGTGGAACGTGTCTTCTTCTTGGTCACTGTCCCCGTCGGCCCCCTCCCTCTCATCCTCCTCCCTGAGGCCGCCCCCCAGAACCACAGGCCGGTCTGCGGAGAAAAACAGTGGCCTGAGACAGGGCAAGACAGGCTGGTCTGGGGAGAGAAACAGTGGTATGAAACAGGGCAAGACAGGCTGGCCTGTGGAGAGAAACAGTGGTATGAGACAGGGCAAGACAGGCTGGTCTGTGGAGAGAAACAGTGGTATGAAACAGGGCAAGACAGGCTGGTCTGTGGAGAGAAACAGTGGTATGAGACAGGGCAAGACAGGCTGGTCTGTGGAGAGAAACAGTGGTATGAAACAGGGCAAGACAGGCTGATCTGTGAGAAGAAACAGTGGTCTAAGACAGGGCAAGACAGGCTGGTCTGTGGAGAGAAACAGTGGTATGAAACAGGGCAAGACAGGCCGGTCTGTGGAGAGAAACAGTGGTATGAAACAGGGCAAGACAGGCCGGTCTGTGGAGAGAAACAGTGGCCTGAGACAGGGTAAGACAGGCTGGCATGTGGAGAGAAACAGTGGTATGAGACAGGGCAAGACAGGCTGGTCTGTGGAGAGAAACAGTGGTATGAAACAGGGCAAGACAGGCTGGCCTGTGGAGAGAAACAGTGGTATGAGACAGGACAAGACAGGCTGGTCTGTGGAGAGAAACAGTGGCATGAAACCGGGCAAGACAGGCCGGTCTGCGGAGAGGAAAAGTGGTATGAGACAGGGCAAGACAGGCCGGTTTGTGGAGAGAAACAGTGGTCTAAGACAGGGCAAGACAGGCTGGCCCCTTTTTCATGCCGTGGGTCCAACCTGGGGTGGTGAAGGGCCGCTCCTGCTGGGATACCCCCCTTTACCCCCCCCCCGTGGGTCCTACCTGGGATGGTGAAGGGCCGCTCCTGCTGGGTTACCCCCACTTTACCCCCCCCTCCGTGGGTTCTACCTGGGGTGGTGAAGGGCCGCTCCTGCTGGGATACCCCCCTTTACCCCCCCCCCCCGTGGGTCCTACCTGGGATGGTGAAGGGCCGCTCCTGCTGGGTTACCTCACTTTACCCCCCCCTCCGTGGGTCCTACCTGGGGCGGTGAAGGGCCGCTCCTGCTGGGTGACCCCACTTTACCCCCCCCCCCCGCGGGTCCTACCTGGGGTGGTGAAGGGCCGCTCCTGCTGGGTGACCCCCCTTTACCCCCCCCCCCCCGTGGGTCCTACCTGGGGTGGTGAAGGGCCGCTCTTGCTGGGTGATCCCCCCTTACCCTCCGTGGGTCCTACCTTGGATGGTGAAGGGCCGCTCCTGCTGGGTGACCCCCCTTTACCCCCCCCCCCATGGGTCCTACCTGGGATGGTGAAGGGCCGCTCCTGCTGGGTGACCCCCCTTACCCCCCGTGGGTCCTACCTGGGATGGCGAAGGGCCGCCCCTGCTGGGTGATCCCCCCTTACCCCCCGTGGGTCCTACCTGGGATGTGAAGGGCCGCTCTTGCTGGGTTATCCCCCCTTACCCCCCTCGGGTCCTACCTGGGGTGGTGAAGGGCCGCTCCTGCTTGGTGACCCCCCCTTACCCCCCGTGGGTCCTACTTGGGGTGGTGAAGGGCCGCTCCTGCTGGGTGACCTCCCCCTTACCCCCCGTGGGTCCTACCTGGGGTGGTGAAGGGCCGCTCCTGCTGGGTGACCCCCCCTTACCCCCCGTGGGTCCTACCTGGGGTGGTGAAGGGCCGCTCCTGCTGGGTGACCCCCCCGGTGCTCCGCCGTCGGCTGCCCTCAGCTCCCTGTGCGGACCACGCCGGGAGGTTAACCTGCTCAGGCCGAAAATAGATCTTAAGGTCACAGTATGTAAGTAATTGTAAAAGACAACGAAGAATAATGGAACAACTAATCTTAAACGAAATTCTTATTCTACATTATTCACTTGATAGCATGTATTTTTTGCAATACCGACCCAATCGGTCTATAATTGTAAGAGATTTGCCAGCACAGCACGAGGAGCATGACGAATGCTGCTTTGAGACGTCACTTCAGCAATACCTGGATATATATAATGCTTTTTGGGTTTCTGGTCATCTGAACATGTCTGGGATCATCACAGGTATAATGTGTGTTAGTTAGGGGCGGTCGCCTCACTCACGTGGCACTGGTAGGGACTCATGGTCGTCACATCACAGGTATAATGTGTGTTAGTTAGGGGCAGACCCCTCAGTCACGTGGGACTGGTAGGGACTCATGGTCGTCACATCACAGGTATAATGTGTGTTAGTTAGGGGCAGACCCCTCAGTCACGTGGGACTGGTAGGGACTCATGGTCGTCACATCACAGGTATAATGTGTGTTAGTTAGGGGCGGTCGCCTCACTCACGTTGGACTGGTAGGGACTCATGGTCGTCACATCACAGGTATAATGTGTGTTAGTTAGGGGCGGTCGCCTCACTCACGTGGGACTGGTAGGGACTCATGGTCGTCACATCACAGGTATAATGTGTGTTAGTTAGGGGCGGACCCCTCACTCACGTGGGACTGGTAGGGACTCATGGTCGTCACATCACAGGTATAATGTGTGTTAGTTAGGGGCGGTCGCCTCACTCACGTGGGACTGGTAGGGACTCATGGTCGTCACATCACAGGTATAATGTGTGTTAGTTAGGAGCGGTCGCCTCACTCACGTGGGACTGGTAGGGACTCATGGTCGTCACATCACAGGTATAATGTGTGTTAGTTAGGGGCGGTCCCCTCACTCACGTAGGACTGGTAGGGACTCATGGTCGTCACATCACAGGTATAATGTGTGTTAGTTAGGGGCGGTCGCCTCACTCACGTAGGACTGGTAGGGACTCATGGTCGTCACATCACAGGTATAATGTGTGTTAGTTAGGGGCGGACCCCTCACTCACGTGGGACTGGTAGGGACTCATGGTCGTCACATCACAGGTATAATGTGTGTTAGTTAGGAGCGGTCGCCTCACTCACGTGGGACTGGTAGGGACTCATGGTCGTCACATCACAGGTATAATGTGTGTTAGTTAGGAGCGGTCGCCTCACTCACGTGGGACTGGTAGGGACTCATGGTCGTCACATCACAGGTATAATGTGTGTTAGTTAGGGGCGGTCCCCTCACTCACGTAGGACTGGTAGGGACTCATGGTCGTCACATCACAGGTATAATGTGTGTTAGTTAGGGGCGGTCGCCTCACTCACGTAGGACTGGTAGGGACTCATGGTCGTCACATCACAGGTATAATGTGTGTTAGTTAGGGGCGGACCCCTCACTCACGTGGGACTGGTAGGGACTCATGGTCGTCACATCACAGGTATAATGTGTGTTAGTTAGGGGCGGACCCCTCACTCACGTGGGACTGGTAGGGACTCATGGTCGTCACATCACAGGTATAATGTGTGTTAGTTAGGGGCGGTCGCCTCACTCACGTGGGACTGGTAGGGACTCATGGTCGTCACATCACAGGTATAATGTGTGTTAGTTAGGGGCGGTCGCCTCACTCACGTGGGACTGGTAGGGACTCATGGTCGTCACATCACAGGTATAATGTGTGTTAGTTAGGGGCGGACCCCTCACTCACGTGGGACTGGTAGGGACTCATGGTCGTCACATCACAGGTATAATGTGTGTTAGTTAGGGGCGGACCCCTCACTCACGTGGCACTGGTAGGGACTCATGGTCGTCACATCACAGGTATAATGTGTGTTAGTTAGGGGCGGACCCCTCACTCACGTGGCACTGGTAGGGACTCATGGTCGTCACATCACAGGTATAATGTGTGTTAGTTAGGGGCGGACCCCTCACTCACGTGGGACTGGTAGGGACTCATGGTCGTCACATCACAGGTATAATGTGTGTTAGTTAGGGGCGGTCGCCTCACTCACGTGGGACTGGTAGGGACTCATGGTCGTCACATCACAGGTATAATGTGTGTTAGTCAGGGGCGGACCCCTCACTCACGTGGGACTGGTAGGGACTCATGGTCGTCACATCACAGGTATAATGTGTGTTAGTTAGGGGCGGTCGCCTCACTCACGTGGGACTGGTAGGGACTCATGGTCGTCACATCACAGGTATAATGTGTGTTAGTTAGGGGCGGACCCCTCACTCACGTGGGACTGGTAGGGACTCATGGTCGTCACATCACAGGCATAATGTGTGTTAGTTAGGGGCGGACCCCTCACTCACGTGGGACTGGTAGGGACTCATGGTCGTCACATCACAGGTATAATGTGTGTTAGTTAGGGGCGGACCCCTCACTCACGTGGGACTGGTAGTGACTCATGGTCGTCACATCACAGGTATAATGTGTGTTAGTTAGGGGCGGACCCCTCACTCACGTGGGACTGGTAGGGACTCATGGTCGTCACATCACAGGTATAATGTGTGTTAGTTAGAGGCGGTCGCCTCACTCACGTTGGACTGGTAGGGACTCATGGTCGTCACATCACAGGTATAATGTGTGTTAGTTAGGGGCGGACCCCTCACTCACGTGGGACTGGTAGGGACTCATGGTCGTCACATCACAGGTATAATGTGTGTTAGTTAGGGGCGGACCCCTCACTCACGTGGGACTGGTAGTGACTCATGGTCGTCACATCACAGGTATAATGTGTGTTAGTTAGGGGCGGACCCCTCACTCACGTGGGACTGGTAGGGACTCATGGTCGTCACATCACAGGCATAATGGGTGTTAGTTAGAGGCGGTCGCCTCACTCACGTTGGACTGGTAGGGACTCATGGTCGTCACATCACAGGTATAATGTGTGTTAGTTAGGGGCGGTCGCCTCACTCACGTGGGACTGGTAGGGACTCATGGTCGTCACATCACAGGTATAATGTGTGTTAGTTAGGAACGGACCCCTCACTCACGTGGGACTGGTAGGGACTCATGGTCGTCACATCACAGGTATAATGTGTGTTAGTTAGGGGCGGACCCCTCACTCACGTGGGACTGGTAGGGACTCATGGTCGTCACATCACAGGTATAATGTGTGTTAGTTAGGGGCGGACCCCTCACTCACGTGGGACTGGTAGGGACTCATGGTCGTCACATCACAGGTATAATGTGTGTTAGTTAGGGGCGGACCCCTCACTCACGTGGGACTGGTAGGGACTCATGGTCGTCACATCACAGGTATAATGTGTGTTAGTTAGGGGCGGACCCCTCACTCACGTGGGACTGGTAGGGACTCATGGTCGTCACATCACAGGTATACTGTGTGTTAGTTAGGGGCGGTCGCCTCACTCACGTGGGACTGGTAGGGACTCATGGTCGTCACATCACAGGTATAATGTGTGTTAGTTAGGGGCGGACCCCTCACTCACGTGGGACTGGTAGGGACTCATGGTCGTCACATCACAGGTATAATGTGTGTTAGTCAGGGGCGGACCCCTCACTCACGTGGGACTGGTAGGGACTCATGGTCGTCACATCACAGGTATAATGTGTGTTAGTTAGGGGCGGTCGCCTCACTCACGTGGGACTGGTAGGGACTCATGGTCTTCACATCACAGGTATAATGTGTGTTAGTTAGGGGCGGACCCCTCACTCACGTGGGACTGGTAGGGACTCATGGTCGTCACATCACTGGTATAATGTGTGTTAGTTAGGGGCGGTCGCCTCACTCACGTGGGACTGGTAGGGACTCATGGTCGTCACATCACAGGTATAATGTGTGTTAGTTAGGGGCGGACCCCTCACTCACGTGGGACTGGTAGAGACTCATGGTCGTCACATCACAGGTATAATGTGTGTTAGTTAGGGGCGGACCCCTCACTCACGTGGGACTGGTAGGGACTCATGGTCGTCACATCACAGGTATAATGTGTGTTAGTTAGGGGCGGACCCCTCACTCACGTGGGACTGGTAGGGACTCATGGTCGTCACATCACAGGCATAATGTGTGTTAGTTAGGGGCGGACCCCTCACTCACGTGGGACTGGTAGGGACTCATGGTCGTCACATCACAGGCATAATGTGTGTTAGTTAGAGGCGGTCGCCTCACTCACGTTGGACTGGTAGGGACTCATGGTCGTCACATCACAGGTATAATGTGTGTTAGTTAGGGGCGGTCGCCTCACTCATGTGGGACTGGTAGGGACTCATGGTCGTCACATCACAGGTATAATGTGTGTTAGTTAGGAACGGACCCCTCACTCACGTGGGACTGGTAGGGACTCATGGTCGTCACATCACAGGTATAATGTGTGTTAGTTAGGGGCGGACCCCTCACTCACGTGGGACTGGTAGGGACTCATGGTCGTCACATCACAGGTATAATGTGTGTTAGTCAGGGGCGGACCCCTCACTCACGTGGGACTGGTAGGGACTCATGGTCGTCACATCACAGGCATAATGTGTGTTAGTTAGAGGCGGTCGACTCACTCACGTTGGACTGGTAGGGACTCATGGTCGTCACATCACAGGTATAATGTGTGTTAGTTAGGAACGGACCCCTCACTCACGTGGGACTGGTAGGGACTCATGGTCGTCACATCACAGGTATAATGTGTGTTAGTTAGGGGCGGACCCCTCACTCACGTGGGACTGGTAGGGACTCATGGTCGTCACATCACAGGTATAATGTGTGTTAGTCAGGGGCGGACCCCTCACTCACGTGGGACTGGTAGGGACTCATGGTCGTCACATCACAGGCATAATGTGTGTTAGTTAGAGGCGGTCGACTCACTCACGTTGGACTGGTAGGGACTCATGGTCGTCACATCACAGGTATAATGTGTGTTAGTTAGGGGCGGACCCCTCACACACGTGGGACTGGTAGGGACTCATGGTCGTCACATCACAGGTATAATGTGTGTTAGTTAGGGGCGGACCCCTCACTCACGTGGGACTGGTAGGGACTCATGGTCGTCACATCACAGGTATAATGTGTGTTAGTTAGGGGCGGACCCCTCACTCACGTGGGACTGGTAGGGACTCATGGTCGTCACATCACAGGTATAATGTGTGTTAGTTAGGGGCGGACCCCTCACACACGTGGGACTGGCAGGGACTCATGGTCGTCACATCACAGGCATAATGTGTGTTAGTTAGAGGCGGTCGCCTCACTCACGTGGGACTGGTAGGGACTCATGGTCGTCACATCACAGGTATAATGTGTGTTAGTTAGGGGCGGACCCCTCACTCACGTGGGACTGGTAGGGACTCATGGTCGTCACATCACAGGTATAATGTGTGTTAGTTAGGGGCGGACCCCTCACTCACGTGGGACTGGTAGGGACTCATGGTCGTCCTCAGCTCGTCATACTTGGCTCGGTTGGCCTTCACTTGGTGTTCAGCGGCCTCTCTGGGGACATGATATACCGCATCAAATCACTGCCAATCACGGCCACAATATGGCAACCTTGAAATATACACTGCATGTTTTTATCTTACTATTACATGTATTATATTTAGCAGTCGGCGTATTGTGCCGTCGAAACGGTCAACATATCTTGGCGTCCTCGTCAGCTCTCTCCTTGATAACTTACCTCTTCAACGATGAAGACGAATTTCACTTTGTGTGCGTATGTGATCTATATATCGACAGTCGTAAGAAATACTTACCCTGGATCAGAAATTATTGCCTATCAGACTTTATAATCCTAATGAAATCGAGAAATGACGAAATATTTTATCAGCTGAGTCAATTTATATTCCATGCAGGGTCCTCAAGGGAAACCATTTAAATCTAAACTGGTTTATAGGGACCGGGAAGAACAATTGAGTTTGTATATATGTTTTGTATGTAATGGGCCTGAGGCCTTTTAGTACAGTTAACTTATTATTATTTATTATTATTACAACTTGCCTCAGTTTCCTCGCCTCCTCGTCAGCCTTCTCCATCTTCCGGATTCTGTATCGTTCTCGTGGCGCCAAATTCTTCCACTTTTTCTCCTCCGATTCTTTCTTTAGCTGATCGATGCTCTTGTTCTCTTTCCTGCAAACAGTGTGTAAAGTCAAAGTCATAAATGCCGTAGACACACGTTTCGGCCTATATTTTCCGCGATTGTGCTGCGATCGCTCTACAAATCACTGACAGGAGAAAGCAACACTAGACCATTTTAATGATACCAAACTTACGTTTGTACTGCGATGTTATCCTTTTTTATGACACAAACAATATTTCTCCATGCTGACACTCCATTGGCAGCAGACACACTTTCGCAAATAGACTAAATCCCAGACAATGAAAGGCTCTTTAGTTGCCATGGCATCCTCGTGGCTTGTATAAATATAGAGCATGTATTGTTCAAAGCACGTTCGGCGCCATGGCAACCATCATTTTATGACGCGTGTTTTAGTATTTTGGCGACAGAGCGTTTTCTGCCAATGGCGTGTCAGCATGGAGAAATATTCTTTGTGTCATAAAAAAGGATAACATCGCATTACAAACGTAAGTTTGGTATCATTAAAATGGTCTAGTGTTGCTTTCTCACGTCAGGAATTTCGAGAGTGATTGAGGCAAATTCGCGGAAAATATGGGCCGAAACGTGTGTCTACGGCATTTATGACTGACTTTAGTGACGGGTCAGTGTGACAGGACAGTGTGACAGGACAGTGTGACAGGACAGTGTGACAGGTCAGTGTGACAGGACAGGGTGACAGGACAGTGTGACAGGACAGTGTGACAGGACAGTGTGACAGGACAGTGTGACAGGACAGTGTGACAGGACAGTGTGACAGGACAGTGTGACAGGACAGTGTGACAGGACAGGGTGACAGGACAGTGTGACAGGACAGTGTGACAGGACAGTGTGACAGGACAGTGTGACAGGACAGTGTGACAGGACAGTGTGACAGGACAGTGTGACAGGACAGTGTGACAGGACAGTGTGACAGGACAGTGTGACAGGTCAGTGTGACAGGACAGTGTGACAGGACAGTGTGACAGGACAGTGTGACAGGACAGTGTGACAGGACAGTGTGACAGGACAGTGTGACAGGACAGTGTGACAGGACAGTGTGACAGGACAGTGTGACGGGACAGTGGCGCCAGGACAGTGCGACAGGACAGTGTGACAGGACAGTGTGACAGGACAGTGTGACAGGACAATGTGACAGGACAGTGTAACAAGACAGTGTGACAGGACAGTGTGACAGGACAGTGTGACAGGACAGTGTGACACGATAGGTGAAGTGACCTGTGTATGTGGTGGCTTACATTGCCTGGGCCAGGTGATGTGACCTGTGTATGTGGATGGCTTACATTGCCTGGGCCGGGTGATGTGACCTGTGTATGTGGATGCTTACATTGCCTGGGCCAGGTGTTGTGACCTGTGTATGTGAATGGCTTACATTGCCTGGGCCAGGTGATGTGACCTGTGTATGCGGATGCTTACATTGCCTGGGCCAGATGACGTGACCTGTGTATGTGGATGCTTACATTGCCTGGGCCAGGTGATGTGACCTGTGTATGTGGATGCTTACATTGCCTGGGCCAGGTGTTGTGACCTGTGTATGTGAATGGCTTACATTGCCTGGGCCAGGTGTTGTGGCCTGTGTATGTGGGTGCTTACATTGCCTGGGCCAGGTGATGTGACCTGTGTATGTGGATGATTACATTGTCTGGGCCAGGTGTTGTGACCTGTGTATGTGGTGGCTTACATTGCCTGGGCCAGGTGTTGTGACCTGTGTATGTGGATGGCTTACATTGCCTGGGCCAGGTGTTGTGACCTGTGTATGTGGATGGCTTACATTGCCTGGGCCAGGTGATGTGACCTGTGTATGTGGATGGCTTACATTGCCTGGGCCAGGTGATGTGACCTGTGTATGTGGATGGCTTACATTGCCTGGGCCAGTTGATGTGACCTGTGTATGTAGATGGCTTACATTGCCTGGGCCATGTGATGTGACTTGTGTATGTGAATGGCTTACATTGCCTGGGCCAGGTGCTGGGAGTCCTGATGGGCCTTCTCCCGCTTACTGCTATGGCGATCCATCATTGTATTCGTCAATAACTGCAAATAAAGAGGCATGTTTACTGCGGGGTTGAAACACCTGTCAGGCGAATCCCACGAGACCCGGGGTGTTGTAGCTGTCCCAAGAGACCCGGGGTGTTGTAGCTGTCCCACCAGACCCGGGGTGTTGTAGCTGTCCCACCAGACCCAGGGTGTTGTAGCTGTCCCACCAGACCCGGGGTGTTGTAGCTGTCCCACCAGACCCGGGGTGTTGTAGCTGTCCCACCAGACCCGGGGTGTTGTAGCTGTCCCACCAGACCCAGGGTGTTGTAGCTGTCCCACCAGACCCGGGGTGTTGTAGCTGTCCCACCAGACCCGGGGTGTTGTAGCTGTCCCACCAGACCCGGGGTGTTGTAGCTGTCCCACCAGACCCGGGGTGTTGTAGCTGTCCCACCAGACCCGGGGTGTTGTAGCTGTCCCACCAGACCCGGGGTGTTGTAGCTGTCCCACCAGACCCAGGGTGTTGTAGCTGTCCCACCAGACCCAGGGTGTTGTAGCTGTCCCACCAGACCCGGGGGTGTTGTAGCTGTCCCACCAGACCCGGGGTCTTGTAGCTGTCCCACCAGACCCAGGGTGTTGTAGCTGTCCCACCAGACCCAGGGTGTTGTAGCTGTCCTACCAGACCCGGGGTGTTGTAGCTGTCCCACCAGACCCAGGGTGTTGCAGCTGTCCCACCAGACCACCACGTTATGACTTGGCCCTCACAGTAGTGGAGACTAGTTGCCTGTGGCGTTACCTCCATTTGCTTGGCCAGGAAGGCCAGCTTGAGCACGGCGCCGGCGCTGGGTCGCTCTGCGGGACTCTTCGTCAGAATGCTGCAACACACGGCACACAGTGGTCACGTGGGTGACAACAGTCGCTAATCAAGGCAATACAATTACACGGATCTAAAGACACACGCATCCAGCCAAATAACGTGGCATAGTCCAGGTCACTTAGCCTGCACCTCATCATATAGAGAGCGACACAAGGGAGGTGTTTCATATTGGGACTTACTATGGCCAGTTATCAATGTGAGTTAATATAGTGGTTAATCATAGCCAGTAACCATAATGAATTACCATATGAAGTGTTAATTTAGTCATTTTATATACAATGGAATGCCATTATGGAGCGTCACCATGTAATGTACTCATACGGGTAACCATGGAGATGACACAGGGCATGCGGCACTATGAGAGCCGATGAGGGACGCTCACGTGTTGAAGACTTGTCTCAGTTCCTGAGGGTATTCTTGTGGCCACGCGGGAAGCTCGCCTTCGACTATCTGGTACATGACTCCCATCAAACTCTGCCCTTCAAAGGCATGCTTTAAGGCCACTAGCTCATAGAGAATGCAGCCCACAGACCTATTGAAGGAATTGAAAGAACATCTTCATAAGTATAGTAGTACAGCTTAAGATAAGACAACAGTTTACACATTACCATTAGCACAGGAAATACCACAGCTTCTTAATCAGGACCACATTCCCAATCACAAATGTAACCAATATACCGACAACAAATCAGAATAGTGAACAGAATAGGTTTACGGGTGAGTTGTTTAAGCTTCCCGACATCATATACACTATATAGGAAGGTGGTTGTTGCTCTCCACATGGCATGACGTTTATCTGGAGGCGTCACTGACCACACGTCTGACTTGGCGTTGTATCCCTCGTGCTTCAGGACCTCGGGACTCATGTAGTAGGGAGTGCCCACGAAGGTCGAGGCCATGTCCGTGGTCCCCATCAGGATCCGAGAAATGCCGAAGTCCCCGATCTTGATCATGTTGTGCTTCAGGAAAATGTTTCTGTCGAGGAGACATTATGACGGTAATATTATACGTGACGTCATCACACCTGGTCGCCCGTCATACTGATAACAATGCCACTGTTAACACGATCAAGGACTACTGAATGCTCCGACAACGTCCTTCGTGTGTCACAACCTTATAGCACTCAGTGCCCGGCCACTAAGATTGACCTTGCCTTCAACCTTATAGCAATCAGTGCCCGGCCACTAAGATTGACCTTGCCTTCAACTTCATAGCAATCAGTGCCCGGCCACTAACATTGACCTTGCCTTCAACCTTATAGCAATCAGTGCCCGGCCACTAACATTGACCTTGCCTTCAACTTTATAGCAATCAGTGCCCGGCCACTAAGATTGACCTTGCCTTTAACCTTATAGCAATCAGTGCCCGGCCACTAAGATTGACCTTGCCTTCAACCTTATAGCACTCAGTGCCCGGCCACTAAGATTGACCTTGCTTTCAACCCTATAGCAATCAGTGCCCGGCCACTAAGATTGACCTTGCCTTCAACCTTATAGCAATCAGTGCCCGGCCACTAAGATTGACCTTGCCTTCAACCTTATAGCAATCAGTGCCCGGCCACTAAGATTGACCTTGCCTTCAACCTTATAGCAATCAGTGCCCGGCCATTAAGTTTCACCTTGCCTTCAACCTTATAGGAATCAGTGCCCGGCCATTAAGTTTCACCTTGCCTTCAACCTTATAGCAATCAGTGCCCGGCCATTAAGCTTCACCTTGCCTTCAACCTAATAGCAATCAGTGCCCGGCCACTAAGATTGACCTTGCCTTCAACCTTATAGCACTCAGTGCCCGGCCACTAAGATTGACCTTGCTTTCAACCCTATAGCAATCAGTGCCCGGCCACTAAGATTGACCTTGCCTTCAACCTTATAGCAATCAGTGCCCGGCCACTAAGATTGACCTTGCCTTCAACCTTATAGCAATCAGTGCCCGGCCACTAAGATTGACCTTGCCTTCAACCTTATAGCAATCAGTGCCCGGCCATTAAGTTTCACCTTGCCTTCAACCTTATAGGAATCAGTGCCCGGCCATTAAGTTTCACCTTGCCTTCAACCTTATAGCAATCAGTGCCCGGCCATTAAGCTTCACCTTGCCTTCAACCTAATAGCAATCAGTGCTAGGTCATTAGCATTTACCTTGCTTTTAAGTCTCTGTGAAGAACTCTCCTGAAATGATAAAAAGTGAGCAACAGGTAAAAACAGTCACATACAATGTACAGCAATAGTAGCGATCTTCCTTGAGACTGGTCGAGGACATCATAGACCTTACGCTGTCTGATTAGTAAGATAAAGAGCCTATACATGTCTGACTAGTACAGTATAGGGCTTACACACATGTCTGACTAGTATGGTAAAGGGCTTACACACATGTCTGACTAGTATGGTAAAGGGCCTACACACATGTCTGACTAGTACAGTAAAGGGCCAACACACATGTCTGACTAGTACAGTAAAGGGCCTACACACATGTCTGACTAGTACAGTATAGGGCTTACACACATGTCTGACCAGTACGGTAAAGGGCTTACACACATGTCTGACTAGTACAGTAAAGGGCCTACACACATGTCTGACTAGTACAGTATAGGGCCTACACACATGTCTGACTAGTACGGTAAAGGGCCTACACACATGTCTGACTAGTACAGTAAAGGGCCTACACACATGTCTGACTAGTACAGTATAGGGCTTACACACATGTCTGACTAGTACAGTATAGGGCCTACACACATGTCTGACTAGTACGGTAAAGGGCCTACACACATGTCTGACTAGTACAGTAAAGGGCCTACACACATGTCTGACTAGTACAGTAAAGGGCCTACACACATGTCTGACTAGTACAGTAAAGGGCCTACACACATGTCTGACTAGTACAGTAAAGGGCCTACACACATGTCTGACTAGTACAGTAAAGGGCCTACACACATGTCTGACTAGTACAGTATAGGGCCTACACACATGTCTGACTAGTACGGTAAAGGGCCTACACACATGTCTGACTAGTACAGTAAACGGCCTACACACATGTCTGACTAGTACAGTATAGGGCCTACACACATGTCTGACTAGTACGGTAAAGGGCCTACACACATGTCTGATTAGTACAGTAAAGGGCCTACACACATGTCTGACTAGTACAGTAAAGGGCCTACACACATGTCTGACTAGTACAGTAAAGGGCCTACACACATGTCTGACTAGTACAGTATAGGGCCTACATGTCTGACTAGTACGGAGAAGGGCCTACACACATGTCTGACTAGTACAGAATCGGAATCTTTTTTTTTTTGGTCAAGCAAACATAGCAGAACAGAACAAACATAAATGCAATATGAAAAAAATTCAAACATAGAGACAGTAGTATGGATTGCTTGACCGAGGGGACCCCATTAAGACCACTGAGCAGTCGCTAGCATGGGAGCTTCCTCAAAAAGACACACATACACAAAAAAAGTTTATAGCAGGCCAGTTGCACTAAAACAATATTGACTTTAATACTATCAGAGATAAAATAGGTAGTAATATATTAAAGTTAACGGCAAATATAGTATGTAACAATAGACAGGAACAAAAAACAGAACTATGAAAATACAACTAATGATAGAGTTATCACATACGTACATTACAAACAGAACTATACCGTACATTACAATAATGATGAGAACCATTTAAGAAGAGTTCTTTGATATGAGATGCGTCACTTGCTAGCGAATGTGTAGTTCCTTAGCGAATGATATGCGGGGGTGTATTATTTAAGTGTTGCCTGAGACTCTGTCTTAACGATAGTTCACTAAATTTGTGTTTAGTTTTTCGGTACAAGGAATGTGTCCTTTTGTCTTGTATTATAATTGTGTAGGTCATTTATTTTCAGAAATGTCAAGTGTTCCAGGAAATATGTGGGTAAGTTATTATTATTGAAACGGTGGTAGAACTTAAGCTGTTGTAATATATGTATATCGTTTAGTTTTAATATTTTAAGATACTTAAATAATAATAATAAATAATACTAATTGCCCGTTTTGAATTTTGAATATCCTGTCTGCTCGGTATCCCCAAGCCAGTATACAATAGTATAGCTGACCCTGAAACAGGGCCATATATATAGTAAACAGTATGTTTTGGGGCAGGAACTGTCCTAACCATTTCAAAATACCAACCACTTTACTTCATTTTGCAGCAAGTTTGTTTGTGTGACTGTGCCACACAACAATGTGTTAAATGTTTAACTAATGTTAACTAGCAGATTAAATGTGTCGACGCACTAGTTTGTTTTTGTCAATATATAACTCTGGAAATTTTACTTTTTTCTGCAGCTTGTAAAATACCATATATTTGGTTTTCGCTGTGTTTAGGCACATATCATTTACTTTCAACCAATTATTTAACTTAGATAATTCGTTATTTATGCTTTTAGTTTCATTGTTTTTGCTGGTTATTGATATATCCAGTGTGCAAAAGAGTGTAATATCATCAGCGTATACTATAAATGTCAAGACATAGCAAGCGTGAGGTGCATCGTTAGTATATATAATAAATTTAAAGATGCGGTCCTAGAATGGAACCTTGCGGAACCCCGCGTGTGACAAGCATAATTTCGGATTTTGTGTTATCAATCATAACGTACTGTTTGCTATTGTTCAGATAACTTCTAAGAACCTTTAGAGCAGTTCTGGATACGTCATAGTGGTGAAGCTTGTTTAATAGAATCTTATTATTTAATGTATCAAACGCCTTACATAAATTTAGATATATATGAATAGGAATTTTGCCTTCATCTAGCTTTTGTATGGTTTTATCCATCAGTTCTAATGTGGCTGGTTCAGTGGAGTGTTTTTTTCTAAAGCCATACTGGCAAGAATTAAAAGATTTTGCTTCTGAAAATGATCATACAGGAAGTTGCATATAATTTTCTCGAAAACGTTTGAAATAGCTGGTAATAGTAATATTGATCTATAGTTATCAATATTTGTGTTATCTTCTTTTTTGAAAACTGGAATTACCTTGGCCAATTTTAACTGGTCGGGGAACATCCCTGTCGCCAGGCACCGATTGATTATCAAAGTAATACTGTCTTTGATTACCTTAAGCAGTTTTACTGAGATTCCATCGTGGCCCGAACTAGACCTAGGTTTTAATTCGTTAATGGCCTCCAATATCATGGTCTTATTTACTTTTGTGAGACATAATTTGTTTAATCTGGGTAGGGGTTTTAAATAAGACTCATAGGACATAGTGTTAGTGCAATCTAAATTTTCGCAGAGTGTTGTACCAATGTTGGCAAAAAAATTGTTGAAATGTTCTGCTATCACCTGTCTATTTCTATGAGATTTCCATCGATATTAAAGCAATCCGGTACAGAATAGGGCCTACACACACAATCTGCCCAGGGCTACCCGGTTCACCTATCCATGGAGAGTTACCGTCCCAGTGGTTAATGCGTTACCAATGACCCTGGACGTACAACGAATTAGAAGTATGCAAGACATACCAAAAGCGTCTCCTGTAATGGCAATAAACTTTGTTGTTGTCAGGCCTTGATCTGTATTTATACTTACCGGTCATGTCAGCTGGTAAGCCCCTGGTCTGTACTTTACACTCACCTGTCATGTCAGCCTCTGGTCGTACTTTATACTAACCGTTCATGTCAGCCCCTGATCCGTACTTTATACTTACCGGTCATGTCAGCCCCTGATCTGCACTTTATACTTACCGGTCATGTCAGCCCCTCATCTCTACTTTATACTTACCGGTCATGTCAGCCTCTGATCCGCACTTATTACTCACCGGTCATGTCAGCCCCTGATCCGTACTTTATACTTACCGGTCATGTCAGTCCCTGATTCGTACTTTATACTTACCGGTCATGCCAGCCTCTGATCCGTACTTTATACTTACCGGTCATGTCAGCCTCTCATCCATACTTTATACTTATCGGTCATGTCAGCCTCTAGATCCGTACTTTATACCTGCCGGTCATGTCAGCCCCTGATCCGACCTTTATACATACCGGTCATGTCAGCCTCTGATCCGTACTTTATACTTACCGTTCATGTATAAACTGCACAGCCAGTAACAACTGTATGATCCACTCCACCACCTGCGCAGAAGGAATTGATTTACCCTTCTTCTTGTACTCTGCAATTTTCTGGTCCAAGTCACCTCCCTATCAATGTTTGAGAAAATTAAATTTTGACATAACTCAAATATATATAGGTATAGGTACGTAGATATATAACGCCTTGTCGATCTACATCACCACGATGAGTACTTGAAACAGAAATAGCTCAGGTCGTAATGAAGGGACAAATTAGTTATACCTACAATGTCACGACCATTAAACGCTCAACAGTCTTCGTAAAGAAGTGTGACATTATCAAAACTTGCACAATTTATAAGTATTATAATACAAGAAAAATCTAATTGAGACGTTATCTATATGAAATCTAATCAAAGTGTCGCATACCTCGCAATATTCGGTGACGATACAGAAGTTATCTGACTCGATGAAGCTGTCGTGAAAGCGCACGATGCCCGGATGGTCGAGGTTCTTCAGCAAGTTGGCCTCGTGCATGGCGTCTATCGTCTCGTCAGGTTGCAAGTCGCCCACCGCGATCTCCTTGACAACCTTCCTACACGACAAGAACATAACGCACACAGGCTATGGAAAATACAGACTGGATCTTGTGTAATCGGAAGTTTTTACGAGAAACATTTATAGTAGACAGATGCCAACCATATAATAGATATACAACTTTCAGAAACATTACAGACAAATGATAAATCGTAAGGTTCTGTATAAGGCAATCAAGCTATCGTATGTACCATTCTTCGCTGTGCACCTTCAGTACATTTTAATGAATACCATGCAACAAAACCCATGTTATAGAAATGAAGTTAACTTGTGTTCAAGACAGAAGTGATTCATAAAGTTATACTGTCCTTGGGGAGTTACATCCCGAGGACAGTAAAGTAAATTTGAATAAAACCAAAGTTATGGTATGTCGAAACGGGGGTCCACTGCGGCAAAATGAAAAATGGTATCTTGATGGAGTCGACCTCGGAGGTACATCATATTATAAATATCTTGGGTTAATTATTTCTAGTCGTCTATGTTGGTCAATGTCACAACGTACCCTAGCTGAACAAGCGAACAAAGCAGCTGTGTTTATACTGCAAACTGCAACAAAGCTTAAATTTATTGATGTCAAAATGCTGTGTAATTTATTCGATAAAATGGTGCTATCTATCTTAACATATGGAAGTGAAATTTGGGGCTTTAACACACATGATGCTATTGAAAGGATTCAAACGAAATTTTGTAAATATGTGCTGAAACTGCCCAGCCACACTTCAAATTCAATTGTTTTAGGTGAATGTGGCAGGTACAAGATAGATGTTGTATGTAAGTTTAATTTCCTAAAATTTTGGTGCACTTTATTGGGAATGGATGAGAGCCAGTTGCCGAAGGCTTGTTATCATATGATGCATAAACTCGATGGGATTGACAGAAGAACCTGGGCGACCGAGGTCAAAGACTTATTGTTTAGCCTAGGATTCGGGTATTGTTGGATTGTTCAAGATGTAGGAAACACAGAAGTATTTTTAAGCGAAGCAAAGCAAAGACTCAGGGACATCGGCCAGCAAGAGTGGTACTCAGTAATGTGTTCAAATAGTAAGCTTCAAAGCGCTGTAGAATTTAAATCTGTTATTGAAATTGAATGTTACTTGGACTGTGTGAGTATTGTAAAGCAAAGAATCGCGTTGTCGAGAATTAGATGTAGTGTACATAAACTAGCGATTGAAGAAGGAAGGCATATAAATGTACCACCAGACTTAAGGGTTTGTAAATATTGTGAAAACACAGGGAATACCCAGTAGAACATGAATACCACTTTTTACTGATATGCCCACTATATCAATCTATGCGCCTACCTCATTTTCTCTATCCGAGCCAAGATAATTTTATTTTAACTATGGTTTCAACAGATAGTCAAAAAATAAAGAAATTAGCAGCATTTATATATGTAGCCTCCACTGTGCGCGAAAAAACCTTCTCGCAGCTTTAATTTAAATTTGAATATATGTGCAGCGTGTCGTGATCTATGACTATAAATGTGTCTTGTATCTTTTCCTTAAATTTGATATATATCTTGCATGAATTGTTCTTGTACCATGGGCGTTGCACCTACAGTACTGAAATAAACCTCATTCATTCATACATCCTGAGGACGTGCATTACTGTCTTATTCTCCTGCAATGGGGTTGACTTTGCATTATACAGTAGATCATCTAAACATATCTAAAGAACACAAGAACAGTGATATCCCTGGTAGTTACAGCAGTCAATACGCACTTTTTTTCTTTTTCTTCCTTGCACTTTAGATCCGTGACTAGCCATGCGGTTCCATAGTTTCCTTTGCCAAGCTTCTTTTCAACAGCATAGCGATTGGCCAAAATCCGTCTTTCAGACTTGGACTTGGCTGACGTAGGGCGCGGAATCGTCTTGGGCAGTGGCATATTGACTTCAAAGCTCTAAACCTCTTGGAACATTGTGATCCTCTTCCGTAGGACAACAACAGGGATTCCCATCAGATGTCGCCACTGAAGTGATCAATGTCAATTAGGCTTGAATCATGAGTGATATAGGGTAGCTAGTTATAGACAACCCGGTCGTACTAGTTATAACCCGACATACCCCGAAACATCAAGGAATACCTGTAACCCGGGGTGTGGGGGGTGGCCTTGTGTATGGCTATGCATCCCTGGCTAGGTACGTAACAGGGATTTCGAAGTAGGAGGGGGGAAAGGGGGGGTGGGTGGGGTGGAAGGGCTTGTTCTGTTATATCATGGGGCTCTACCACAGTCCTGTACTCATTCCCCATTTCGCGGCGATGCCACGTACGTTTTCCGTGTAAGAAAACTTATATCCTGTGGCAATATGTGTAGCGATGCTTCTGTTACTGAAACTGTTACTGAAAATAGCCAGGTTACAGACCTCTACACAGTGCCACTCTATCGCAACACGCTTGCGCATAGACATAGATATCATATAGTGTGTGACTGTTAATGGAAATGTGAATAATGGGTGTTCACAATAATACATAATAAACTGTACCAGGGTATTACCGCTTCCATTTTTGAATTATTTCACTTATATTTGTGTTAGACCAGATAATACAGTCAGGGTTCTGGGTGGGGGGCACTATGATACAAATCTGGTGGGGGGTGGGGGGGGTGGGTTCTGTGGGTGCCTTCATGCCTAAGAGAGTGGATATTTTTGACGAAAAAGATACCCCTATAGAGTGGATAATTCAAAACTTGCGACCAGGAGCCTGCATTTATAAAGCGGGTTGCTGCGAAAGAAATATAACTTTCAAGCATATTTTGGTGATTTTGGTGGTAAAATGCCCAGACCGAGGGGATTTTGAAGATGAAAAAAGAGGGAGGGCTTGCTTTGAGGGGTTGCTACCATGCAACCCCCCAAACCCAGCAACATATTAAGTACCCCGCTCCCCCTGGGGTCAGCATATTACCGGTAGCCAGATTTGTTTTCTTGTTTGTTCTTTCAGGCAAAATAAAAATGCGGGCAAGTGCCCCCCCCCCAGGTCTCCCTGTTTCAGAGTATTTTGTTTACCCGTAATTTTACTACAATATCATATTTAAAATGTTTTCATAGTTTGTACAGAAAATCTCTGCCACCTTATATGGCATATTACTGGTACTGCAAGTGAAACTTTTTAATTGGTAAGCCTAAGCATTATTAGACATGGGTAAGAAAAGAAATGGGTAATATGCTTCACTCCTATTTCAGAAAATAGGAGTATATTCGAGAGGACATTCATTGAAATTAAAGAAGACAACGAGAGCCTCAATATTGAGCAAGACACAGATTTTATAATCACAGAATATTCACTCACTGTAATTGTCTCTCAGGCTTAGTCACAGCTCCGTTTTAAAATTCTTTAAAATTCCATGTAGATGTCTTTTGCAAGGCACATCCACTTAAATTTGAATGGGTTATAAATGAAAATCTATGCAAGTATACGATAATACAAGTGTAGAAAAAACCTTTAAGCCAAGCTTAAAGCAATCTGGTCAAAGAGGCATGCAGCTTGCTACCAGAAAATCTTGATCTATCATCATTGGGGGAGGCGCTACATATAGTACATACATATGTGCCAGCTGTGCGCTATATACACCAAAGGGGGGGGGGGGCACTACATATAGTATATACATATGTGCCACCTAAATGACCCCTTTCTTCCTCTCAATCCCTGACGCAAAAATATTTGATATCAATAATAGTTGATACCAAAAGTGTTCAAATAATTAACCTATAGACATTTTGTCATGAGTTTCAGTATCTATTTTAGATGTCTTTTTTTTACCATAAATTTCTGTATATATTTAGATGTCTTTTTTTGACCATAAATTTCTGTGTCTATTTTAAATGCCTTATAACATGTATAACTAAAACTTCTTGTCAGTGTCCATTTGAGATACCTTTTAACTAAAATTTCTTGTCAGTGTACATTTGAGATACATTTTAATTAAAATTTCTTGTCAGTGTCCATTTGAGATACCTATTTTAACCCAAAAAGTATCTATCAATTACTACAAAATCACACATTTTTCTCTCACTCTCCAATTGCTCTATATGGAATGGTCAACACATCTCCACCACTGTAGTGCCCCCCCTGGGGTATCATAAGATAAGGCACCACTGACTTATTGACTATGCACAGTGCTTTTTTACCAGAAGGCTTCAATGTTGAGACATTGGATACGGCAGGCAAAAAAGGGTGTTTCGCTTTTGTATTGGTATGTTTCATTAACACAGTTGGTAAAATAGGATATTTCAATATATCCCCACATTGAAGCTTGCCAGGAAAATAGGCTAAACATTCCATGACTGGCAATATAGGGATGTCATAAACAACAGCCAATCAGAGGCAAGAGCCAGCACAGTAGCTCTACAGAATCAGTAGCTAGTCACAGTAAAATATCTACTGCTTTTTGAGGATGCTTGAAAGTTTAAATAAATCTGGTCATATCATGTCAATGGGAGAAGGAAGGGAAGAGAGCGGCCATGTCCCAGGGGTATCCTGTGACCACACACAGATACAGACATGACATGTCATTTCTTAAATTTTAGTGGGGGGTTGTAAAGTTGGTTCGGTGGCTGGCCCGAGTATTTAAGTTACTAGCCGCCGTCTAGCGTTCGTAGTAATAAGCGAAAGAAATAACAGTATGACAGTATTTTGTTTTATACGTCAAATAGTAGCAGGCAGAAGGTAGACATTGGGCAGAAATAATATCGATAATCATATTGAGACCGGGAGCTACGGAATAACAGGACATATATGTTAAGGATATTTAAACCCTGTGCAATTATTGTGCATCCAGTACAGAATACTCAAATTGCGGCTAAAGCACGATATAAACGAATATCAGTCCAGTAAAACTAAGGCCCAAGCTCATACATTGATTGAAAAAAAAAAAAGGGTTGATTGAGTTAAAAAAGGGGCTGTTTCCCCTCTGTTGTTCGTCATTTAATGTATTACTACTACCTTCAGTGGATAAAATCTGCCTGACGTCCTGGTTAGTCTATAGAATTGACGTGTAGACCACTTAACTATACTGTAAAATTGGATCAAAGATCAAAAAGATCAAATCAATTCAAATAGGCAAGGTTCCTCGGGCAGAGTTTGTTCTCTTGCTACTAATGGGAAGTTGTAGACGCGAGACAGTACAGGATTTGTTTGTTTTGATGATGGTTCAGGCGATAAGGCGCTGGGAGAAATATTATTACTGTTGGCACCAAGCCAGGTAGCCCGCCGCAGGCGATAGTATGCTGCGGGATAAGGTGATAAGCACCCAGCGGTTGTGTGGACACATGCGATAGCTTTGACACATCTAAGAGCGGCGGCTGGATATTAATAGGTTCAAGGCGGCTGCTGGTGCCAATGGGCTTTTGCATGCCACGGCATAGTGGGACAGACAGCGCATAATGGGACAGATAGCTTCATTTTATTAGTATAAAAGTCTTAAGTTAATCTTAATCTACTTTGGGACTTTCTGGTCGCAGATTAGGCTCCTCTATGATCAGATAATATATCTGGTATAAATAAACTTACTTTAACTGGTTTATGGCACTTGCATAGTGAACTAGGAAATCATACATGGTATCCCATTCAAATTTCAGTGGATGCTTTTTGTAAAAGGTATCTAGTTTGAATTTAAATAAAGTTAAATAAGGAGCAGTGACTATGTCTTCCGTAAGTAAATTTCAGTGGGTGAATATTCTGTGACCTAAGGTATGCTGTTTCGATCCTGAGAATCCAGTATTATGCTTTATGTTTAAAGAGTGTCTTCATGTAGTCCCCTCATGTCTTTATCCCCTAGTAAATAATCTTGTCTCAATACAACCTGCCTTTCTTCTGGGATCCCTCTGTGAAAAGTGGGATTGTGTGGTGTTCACAAATATGTCATTTTGCCGTATTAACTGTGAATATTATGATCTAAAGTAAGTTTAGTTAAGAAGATAAACTATTTGTGATGTTGGAAATGGAGACGTATGGTGGGATAATGGCATTTTAGCTTGCCGAAGGACTTGGAAGTTGAGGCGGTATTGGCAGCGCCGGTTTTTTGTTGCATACTCTTTGCTATATATAGACTGAGAGGTGAGGCTTAGTGCAGATGACCGCGTGGGGACTATAATAATGAACGAAGAAGTTAAGCGCTCGTGACCCCGCCACCCACCCTAACCCATACATACACTGATACATCATACAGTCATACTCATCATAGACATAGTCATACGGCCGTTCTACGGCGGTTCTGTTCATACACCGATCGATTAACGGTGCTTGGTGAAAGTGATGAACATTTAAGTAACTTGCGGTCACCAGCCGAATAACGTATTCTCTGATAAGAGTGTGTTATCATCCAAACTGTCATCAATGGAACATAATCTCACAAATAACGATACTTACCATTCGAGACAACCTGCTTCAGGCAGGAAGTTTACAATCACCTTAGCGTTACAAGACGCACGCGCACTGACTTGTCTGAGACAGCTGTCAGAAATAGTAGTCCAACAGAATTAAATTTGTTGACATTTTTTTTCGCAACAAATATTGGAGAATGCTAACAGAAAGCAAGCAAAGTTATCTCTTTTGTCACAATATATGGCGAAAAAATGGATTATTTACAATTTATTTTCGATTCACATTCTATATGAACATTGTAAGCTTACAACACTTTTTTTAGCATGTGTAGCATTTCCGGGTGAGTGCAAATCGAAAAATCGAACGGAACCGCGAAGACGACCGGTCCGAAATCATCAGATCATGTGTCGAACGGAAACGTGGGCCGAATGCCTCGATATAGTGGTGAGACAGTTGGAAGCAGACATTGAAACCGTAAGTTATCCTACACTCTAGTGTCTGACCTCATCCGTATTATTGCTAATATTGTTACATATATATGAGCGATAATACATAGCTTTGAGTTTGACTATCAATAGGCGCATTTCTTTGGGCCAGTATCGGTATCCCGCCCAGGGTTTACAGATAACTCGCCACAAAACGAACTCGCCACAAGAGAACTCGCCACACTTTGGATAACTCGCTGCACTCCGACAGGTGAACTCGCCACACTTTCGGGTGAACTTGCTGCATCTCCTGGTAAAGTTGCCACAGACTTAGTACATAGTACAAACGATAGCGTTGTTTACCAACAATGTCACATGGGGCTATATTGAGGCCTGTTGTACTATGGTTTTTAGGCTTAGCATAATTAAACATACTATCTCATTAAATTTTGGCCTGCGTTTTGTCAAATCGGAGGGAGGCGCCTTCGCTGTTGAGTGTTGGAACTACGGGCACTTGGTTCGTGAGATGGAAGTCCTACGGCCTGTGTATACCCTATATATAACAAGAGGGTAAGCAAGCTCAAACCAAACCAAAAGTTTGACGAAAAGATCTTTCATGCTTGATTAATGGCAAATGGATATAGATAAAAAGTATTTATTTATAAATACTTGACTGTGTAGCATCTGAAGAAACCCAGGTTTTATTGTGCCATCATCATGTAAGACTAAAATAAGCCTTTAATATTTTGGTGTTTTGGTTGGAGCCTCAGCGCTTGCTTACCCTCTTGTTATATATAGGGTATACACAGGCCATAGGACTTCTATCTCACGAACCGAGTGCCCGGGATTGGAACAACCGTAAATATCAACGCTCCCGCAAGATTGAGGGAGGCATTACAAGTGTCTCCATATTAATTAATTCATTCTGCTGAATTCCTGGCCAATCACTTATGAATGTCTTACTTCCAAGCGCACCCCGCTCATTAGCAGAGCGAAGCGACGACAATACCCGGGACGTTTTGCATCGCTTAAGTGAATCTACACATTGTACAGCGCTCTCTTACCAATATAACTTGCAGGAAAAGGTATTAGCGTATAATTTTCCGTGGTAGAATTTTTGTCAGATGTTCTGGAACGAGAGAAACAACAACTTTGCACCATTAACAACCGAAACGAATCAAGCTTCGCCATATTTGCAGTTGCACTTCCTGCAGAGAAGCGGTGCGCACTAACATACCAATTGTGTGCTCGTCGTAACTGAAAGAGACTCCTCGTTGGTTTCGAGCCACAGGGTCCCCCAGCGTGATGAATAGTATGGAGGGGGTTGATGGGGTACCAGCCCAAATGTAAGTGAAATTTCCAGACATTCTCTTCGAACGTTGGTTTACATATGAAATGTGGGTTTTGTGGATTTACTTTTTTTTTAGGAATATTTTATTTCTGAAGGTGTATTTTGATGAAAACTATCCCCCCCCTCCTGCGGGAATAAAGGTAGCTGACGGTTGGAGCGGGATCAATTGCTTTTTTTCCGGCATTTTCCAAAGGTGGATGCTTGTCTTAACCGTTAATTCTCCATCCATTTCCGATGGAGGGGAATACATCTGATGCCGCGAATACCCACAAATTAGTGAGAGCAAGGGCTGATACAGGGGCGGGAGTCCTCACCCGCCCACTTTTCTAAAACATCCCTGAGCAACAATGAATACCACATTCCTGTTTGTTTGTACTGGATCCCCTAATTTGTTGGTATCAAGCTTGGGAGGTGGGGACAAGGGGCGGGTGGGGGGGGGGGGGGGCTCTGGTCTCCGTGCTATGGCTTCTCATTACCATTGACCCATGCATGCTCCACTGTCACTGTGACGGACCGGGGACGGGGCTGCCGCTGGGCTCTGGGAGGTGGGGTACTCAATTCATTGCCTTGGTTTGGGGGTGGGGGCAGGCACGGTAAAGCCCCCCCCCCCCCATCTGCTCGGTCGAGGTTTTACCATCGAAATTCACTTGGTCAGGGCATTTTAAGTTTTTGCGACAACCCGTCTATGAATGCACATTTTCAGAGCCCCCCCCCCCCCCCCCCCCCTGGTCAGAAGTTTTTTAACATCCGCTCTATAGGGGTATCTTTTTCATCACAAATATCCACTCTCTCAGTCATCAAGGCACCCCACGGAACCCTCCCACCAACTTTGCATACGAAAATGTGCGCACGCCCAAAGAATATTTCTTCCGGTGCGCGTGAACCCCAATCAAAACATGGCGCCCGCGGCAGCCAAAAAAGCTCAGAAATCACACAGCAGAGGGAAAAGTTATCAAAACACAAGCATCAAGGGGAGGGGGTGGTCGTAGTTTGGAGTGTGGTGGCAGACAATTAGTCTTTGTCTTGGCAGGTCTGAGATCGGCAATCAGCGGTAATTGGTCGGGTTTAGCATATTTTTTGCATCTTATTTCTAATTTTTTTAGTTCCCGATGCCATTTGGCAATTAAAAGTCTGCTTCACCCTGCCTTCTTTGCACCACAGTTGACAAGAAGCGTTGGCCAAAGGGTGGCCACATGACTTTAATAACATCATGGCTTCTTGCTGGGGATGAAAAACATTGGCTGGCTATTGGCTGTTACTGTTCCTAGATTATAATAAACATCGGTATAAATCCCGCCAATTATGACGAACCTTTTTTGGCCAATCCCGCGCCAGCTCTTCATCTCTTGGCCGATGACAGAGTCTGTAGATTCTCCGTCATTCCCGAAGGAAGCCAGATGGGAAAGGTAAACTCTTTCACTCTTTTACAAAAATTAACGTAACAGTAATGTTACAGTAAATTTCTAACAATGCAAATTTCATTGTTACAGTAACAGTAAAGTCGTTTTTACTGTTGTTGTACAAATGTTAACGATCTCTTTATGTGCTTGCTTTCAGACGCTGCTGGTGTATAGCTACGGCTACCAGTACACAAGGAAAATTGACAAGAGACGCCCTGGAGTGACTTGACGTTGCTCCGTCCGCAGCAAGGGCCTTACCTCCAAGGCCACCGTCCGAGAAGTGGAGGGCGTTATTGTGCCTAGCAATGTACCACACATTTGCCAGGCAGCAACAGGTACCATAATTTGTCTCCATAGTAGTATTTTTTAAAGATGTAAATGAACATAACTGATTTACAAGTAACGTAAACGCGCATAAACCGTGACGACATCCAAGTTACAATTGTCTTTTTGTTTTGCAGGCCGCGCCTTGATCGCAGAGGTGCGACGAGACGTTAAGCGGAAGGCGTGCGAAACAGTCTTTCACAGCGCAGCGGAGATTGTCGACGAAGTAAGCAATTAGTGCAATTCGTCATTGTGCAATTTCTTAACCGATTAGTAAGCAATTGGTATAGGTCAGCAATATATGTGCTTAGATATTTCAGTATATTACTTATATAGTACGTATATTGTATGTTACTCTGGTGTCTTTTCTTTCTTGTAGGTCCTACTGGAGCTGATGTCTGGCTGACGCAAGGACGACTACGAGCAGCAATCGCAGCAGAGCCTGCGACACCGCCAGTCGTGAGTCGCCTCATGGCAGATTTTGAGGCCGCCATGTGGCAAGCCATGCGTTCCACACTGCCCCAAGTCAAAGTTAAAGTTAACTGGTGCCTCTTTCACTTCACACAGGTAAATTAGTTTTCGTGTCTCTTCGTATCTCTATGTTTCATTTATTTGATTCAAACGAATAATACACGGACATAGTAGTACAGTTCACCTAATGCATGCGGTGTGTATGAAACTGTGTGTAAATGTCATTCTTTTTTCGTTGCTTTATAGGCGATCACACGGAAAAATCAAGAGCTCGGCCTGCATGCAACTTACAACACCGAACCCAGAATCCGTGGCGTAAGTATAATATCATATTAATTTGATCATCAACTTGAATGGGTCAAGTCGATCTCATCAAGGGCCTGTCGCAACTTGATGGCCCTCCCGCTGCTACCGTGCGAACACATCAGGGAGGTGTTTACCACCTTAGAGGAGGAAGCCGGCCCGCTACAAGCCCTGTTCACATACATGAGAATCTCCTGGGTTGACGGACCAGTGTTTACCCCTCGGGATTGGTGTGCGTACGGCCTCCTCGTGGCACAACCGGCTCAACCACCGCGGCAAGTGAGGTTTGTGTCCATCCGTCACCTCGATATTAGATATATTAAAACATCTATTCAAGTTTAAACATTTATATACCGATGGAATTACAGTATTTCGTGCACGTATTCACATATTATTTTTCACTCCAAATTTTCATTTCTCCTTATATTTCATTGCAGGCCAGCTACCGTTCTACCTCCTCTGTACCTTGCTGCACAGGGAGGCCCAACTGGATTCGGTCACGGCTCAGTTCGTGTCTCTAGAAGACATGGTGCACCGTGTACGAGCAGGATCCAAAGAATGCAACGCCCGGCTCGTCACCTACTGGGGGGAGTACCGCTTGGGGCGTCACCTACTGGGAGGAGTACCGCTCGGGGCGTCACCTACTGGGAGGAGCACCGCTTGGGGCGTCACCTACTGGGAGGAGTACCGCTCGGGGCGTCACCTACTGAAAGGAGTACCGCTCGGGGCGTCACCTACTGGGAGGAGTACCCCACGGGGCGTCACCTACTGGGAGGAGCACCGCTTAGGGCGTCACCTACTGGGAGGAGTACCGCCCGGTTCGTCACCTACTGGGAGGAGTACCGCTCGGGGCGTCACCTACTGGGAGGAGTACCGCTCGGGGCGTCACCTACTGGGAGGAGTACCGCTCGGGGCGTCACCTACTGGGAGGAGTACCGCTCGGGGCGTCACCTACTGGGAGGAGTACCGCTCGGGGCGTCACCTACTGGGAGGAGTACTGCTCGGGGCGCCGCAGTCCTCGGGACCTGCTCGCCGCCGGCAGTAGGCTGATTTGCCCCAGGGCAGAAGAACAACCCTCCCAGGGACAGAATGGTACATAGTGTTTATACGTTATTGCCGTTAATAAAGATGTCAATATTTTAATATATATATCTTTGTTGATTTCCACAACCCGACCCAAAAGCCCATTTTTCAGCACTTGATCATGTTAATCTCTCTGTTCATTCAACAACTAGGCGCGAACACTAATCCGGCAGCCAGACACTGCCGAGACAAAGACTAGTTGTTATCGTCTGCCACCACACCCCGTACTCCGACGACCCCCGCCACCTTACCCACCCCCACCCACCGTCTGTTTTAGGACGGCGGCCGGCATGGTCTGCGGCCCCTTTGCCTGGTATTCGTTTGGACGAGTGCAGAGGTTGGAGGTGGAGGGTACAGATAACTTGATGCAACAAGGATATAAATAATACATTGGCTAATTGTTGTCTTGACTGGCTGAGAGAAATGTCATATCTCCTATCAAAAGATCTCACAAGTAATATATTAATATCAATCCTTTCTAATATTGCTAGAGTTTTGTTATTCGAAGAGGTGTAGTTTCTATTTTAGCCTCTGCTGTGGGAAAGTTTTGCCCTTCTTTGTGGAGCACTTCGACCAGAAGGTAGAATCACCTGCATGTACATAGTGGGTGTCTAAATTAGAATTGTTCTGAATTGGAAATGGTTAAGATGGTTTCTAGACAACTCGACTCAAAACCAAGTCCACCCACGACGAGCTCGACCCAACACCTACTCGAACTCCAACTCAGCCCCTATAAGGAAACAGGGCTGTGGCAACTCGACCCCAATATTCCCGATACACGCTCAATAGTTTTGCTCAATATTCATTCTTTTATCTTCTTAATATAGGTCAGACATACTGAGGTATTGTAGGAGGAGGGGCGGGGGGGGGGGGGGGGGGGTGGAGGGGGTAGGGGCTGGCCGGGTGGTGGGTTAAGATGCTGAGAATTGTGCGCTAGGCCAAGTGACCCAACCCGAATCCCCCCGTCAGAGTGCAGAGTTCGTTTTGTTGGCTTTCGTTGGTTCATTTTCAACTACTTCATTTGTTCATCTGTATGTGCAATCATTGCAATTTGTAATAGTAATAATAATATTCATACGGCACGTGGTCGCATGATGTACATATTCTTGCGGTAATTTGATATCGCGAGAACAGCTCACAAGATCTCGCACTTTTCTCGCAGGATCCAGACAAGAAAAATAGCTGATTGTGAATCATGTGCATTTGTTCTTGGAGATAAATTTTCAATGTACGAAGAATTATCCAACCAAATTAAACAGTGCGTGCAAACTGCCTAAAAACAATTGTCCATCAGAAGCTCCAGGTCTATTGAAGCTACTTTGAAGAGAGCTGCAAAGAAAGTAATCAAGTCGAAATTAATTTTTTTAGAATTGGACTATGCTTGCATTCATGGCGGCAAGAAGTTTAAATCGACTTACAAAGGTGAGAGACTACATCAAAAGTAAGTTTGACGTTGAATATTAGTTTATTTTGTTTATATACCAATTTATTTGCTGACAAGTGGGACCAGTTTTTTCACAAACGGTAGTCAAAATACTTTTTTGGGGGTAATTAAGCCTAATATTTAAAATTACATGCTATTTACATCACAACGCAATAATCTGGGCAATGATGTAACATAATCCAGGTCCAGAATCATATTTAAAATCGGTTTTGTTATCCTTTCTCGTTATGTTCTTGTGTTAGCTTACATTTTACCGTGTTTACTAATTTGTTTTTTCATTTATTACAGCACATTCCAAAAGCGGTGCCCATTTGCATTGAAGATCCGAACCAGAGCTGACTGACAGTGTTTAAAGTTACTTATCAAACTCTTTCCCGCCCAGACCTAAAGAGGTCAAAAACTAATTAGAATCAGTCATTGAATCATCCAAAATGTCTATATTCTATATTCCACGCATGCCAGACTGCCGAATGGAGTCTCTTGGCCTTGCCCGTGATATAAATTAAGCACAGGTTTTCAACTTAGCGGTAAACGTCATTAGTTTTTGCGCTTCACGATGCTTTGTCATTAGTAGCAGTGCGGCGTCAGTGGTCCGCGGTTTCCCGGGATAGACACGTTTGCCACATCACAACCGAAACGGCGATGTTTATTAGGCTTGTGAATTTATAGAATGAAACAATCAAGTTTTCTGTAAATTGACATATAAGTGTCGCCTGGGCTCAGATTTGGCGGGAAAAGCTCAACAAGCATCTTTAATTGTGCGGTCAATGTGTGACACTCATAACCATGAGGTTACAAAGGTAAATACCACCATAAACGTATCATAAATATTGTATAACCTTATTCTTATATATTTTTATTTTGTTTCTTTATATATTGTTGTGATATATTACCTTATGCTATTATTTGATATTAAGTACCTGCATAATGCTTACATTATTAAATGCGCTGTTATATATTTTTATATTTTAACTATTTTTATATTTAACAGACACCTTATGACCATTTCCCAAAACAACAGCGTTGAGACAAAGATACACTTGAAGAACCATTGGCAATGCTCATGATGACAGCGAATAAGAAGTTGGTTGAGCAGCACCTCGAATCTCAGACTGGAAAAGTTGTCACATCCAAAGGCCTGCATAACATTGCAAGTTTCGAAGCACCTATGAGGAATCATGTTGAAGCGCTGATGGAAAAGATACGAAAGCATTATGGTAAGGTCCATTCTTTTTTTCTTTCTGTTTCGAATGTAAGGCGCTTCATGACCGGGTACACATTCTAGGGTACAATTGCATTTACGGCATATATTACATGAATTTGATGTCATAATTCATGGAGTAAGTATGGCAAGTATTGGTAATAACAAATTTTTTCGCTTGCTTATGCATTTCACAAGCATATAGCAGTGTAGGATGTGTATGTCAGCTGTGCTTGTTATCATATGCTTGCTGTGTGTTGCATTTCCTGACATTTTCTTTCCTTTCATGGTAGATGCTGTTGTTGAAATGCTGTAGGATATCCGGCAGGTTATGTTCTACCAGCGTAGGACCATGCAGAAAACTTTTCTGAATTGGTGCTGATGAATGCTACGCACAAACTAAACGCCCTGCGTATGCCCTTGTATCCTCTCATGGTGGTAGATGGCAATAGTGAGAGCGAAATTATCGCTCTATGGCTTGTCGCGGCAGAGGCCCGCAAAACACTATCAATACGATGATGACAATCTTCGAGGCGCACAATGTGATATAGGGGACGAGGTGCATAATGGCAGACACGGACATGGTTGAGCGTGAGGTGCTCAGTAAAGAGCTGCCACAGACTGCTGCTGATATGCTTTTCCATACACTGCCGACCTCCCGTCGGTAGATTACGACGGAGAATATGTCTATCACCGCGGCCCGAGGATGGCTGTGTTGGAGATGGTCTCCCAGTTAGTCTACGCGAAGCATGAAGAGGAGTACCTGGCCCGCTATGATAAACAGAAAGAGTTGAAGTCTTGTCGACTACTTTGACAAGAATTGGCATGGCGTCAAACACCAATGGGCGGAAGGACTGACAAACGATGCTTGCCGTCTGCTGAATTCAACAAACTATCGTGTCGAAAGTACAAACCAGAAGTGGATGAGTGTGGTGCGAAAGTAATCAACGCTGGTCACATTTTTTCGAGAGCTGTTGAGGTCCATCGACTGCCTGACCATGAAAGACATCCTCGCGCGGTCACTTTATATCAGAAAATTGCAGTCCAACACTATACTCCAACTACAGCCTTGCATTCCTTTTTGGACGAACTCACACCTTACGCCTTCTCCCATGTGTCGAAATGGTAGACATTCATTCGTCAGAGGGAATGGTCAGAACCTTCTCCACGACATGTCAGTGTGGATTATAAAGCCCTGCGCCTGCCTTGTCGACATGTGCTTGCTGCCCGGCAACACATGAAGCTGCCATTGTTTGGCAATGGCTTGTGTTTTGCGCGGTGGACCCGCGATACGCAGCCAGAGAGCGTTGCGCTGCCATCAACGAGAACCCTCGCCTGTGACTGTGATCGCACTGTGGTAGGGACCAATGCGCCCTCCTCGACAGTGAGTTGCCCAAAATCGAACTACTAAGTATAACTGCTAGAGTTTGAACCAGTCGTTACCTATCTAGGGGTCTAGAAGGGGTGGTGGGGGGGGATGGGGGGGCGGGTCTGCAGTAACCAGTCCATTTTGAAAAAATCTCAGTGTCGAATGTCAATTTTTCACGACCTCCCATGTCGCTTTTTGGCTAAGTTCAGTGTCATTTAAGAAGAAAAATGCTGTGTCGATGTCGATTTTTCAAATCCTCAATGTCGGAATTTGGGGGTCAATGTCGATGTTTCAGATATGCCTGTGTCGCCTTTTACTCCTTCCAGGCCCCTATTTCTGCCTTCTATTCTGGCGGACTCATACCTCTGATTCGATAGCATTATATTACATTATGCACGAATTCTTGTCCATTTCTGCTTGTCTTATAGTCTATAGTCTTATAGCAACTCAATGGATTAACAGCGCTGTTTTCTTTCAGTAAAATGTTTTCATACCGTCTGGCTTTCCACAAAAGGATATTGATGTCAGCTCTGTGGCACGGAGGGTCAGCTGACCCTGGGTAGCCGAGCCGATAGCTGCTGCAGTATATGGACAGCCTTCCATGCCTCATTCGGTCAGCTGTGCTCAGTGCATCCATTTGTCAGAAGCGGGGAACACTTCGAACAAGGGCCACAGGCATTGGTACTGATGTCACGTAGGAAACATTATAAGACTAAGGTTAAATTTCTACCATGTTTATCACTTCTGATTAAGTAGCCGACTATGCCTACATATACATTGCATATTCCTATTTCTATTATGTTCTTTGCGAGTTAACTTTACTTGTGTTAAGTTACTTGTGTATCCCTCTCAACATGTATTGTACTAAATATGTATTGAAGTGCAGATCCATTGAAGCTCTAATAGTAAATCCTGTTATAATAAACCGGTACTGAAGGCGTTGATTCGATCACTGCCATCCACCCCAGTTGTGAAGCGCGTCATTCTGGACTTCGAACAGAGTAAAGAGTCCTGTTTGCATATTCTTGGCAGGCAGTGTTCCCCTAAATTGGATTATTTTGTAATTTATGTGGTACGTGTAAATAGCACGTGCTACAAAGCATCTGATCGAGTACTCTTTGCATCTTTTTGGACATTCTTTTTTCTCCGTCATTTATTAATTTAAGATTTATAATGCAAACAATCAGAACATGCTACAAAGCATCTGATCAACTTATCTTTTTCTCTCCCAGCTACGTGGAAGGCATTGTGCAATGTGCTTCACACCACGGAAATATATGGCTGCCTGTGTCATTGGAATCAGTCTGGAGCAAGACGCAAGCTCTCGGTCTCGCCACAGCCTACCACGAGAGGAACCGCTGCTTGCAATTCGTCAGGAGACTCGTGGCTCCTGCCTCATGAACGTATACCGAACATGTTCGCTAAACTGGAGGCGAAGGCCGCAAGCGAGTCTTGGCAGGCACCAGCAAAGTATTTGCATTGGTAGTCTGAGCACAGGACCATCCGAATGAACAAGGATTGCGAGGGATGACACCATGGGCTGAACTCCCCGGCTGTCAGGGAACAGCTCAACATCTATACCCCTCTCGCCCTCTTACATAAGGAGGCAAAGTTAGTCACCCTTCAGGTGAAGCCCACCTCGGAGGGGAAGCTCTGGCGATACCAGCGGAAGAAGTACACTACGCTACATAAGAACATTTTCATGGCGTGTGATGCATACAACGTGAAGTACATCAGTGCGTCACAGCTGATGAAGAAATGCGCCCTATTCAATAGACCAGCCGTATAGACCCTTGGTCAATAGACCAGCCGTATAGATCCTTGGTCAATAGACCAGCCGTATAGATCCTTGGTCAATAGACCCTTGGTCAATAGACCAGCCGTATAGATCCTTGGTCAATAGATCCTTGGTCAATGGACCTGCCGTATAGATCCTTGGTCAATAGACCAGCCGTATAGATCCTTGGTCAATAGACCCTTGGTCAATAGACCAGCCGTAGAAATCCTTGGTCAATGGACCTGCCGTATAGATCCTTGGTCAATAGACCAGCCATATAGATCCTTGGTCAGTAGACCAGCCGTATAGATCCTTGGTCAATGGACCAGCCGTATAGATCCTTGGTCAGTAGACCAGCCGTATAGATCCTTGGTCAGTAGACCAGCCGTATAGATCCTTGGTCAATGGACCAGCCGTATAGATCCTTGGTCAATAGACCAGCCGTAGAGATCCTTGGTCAATGGACCTGCCGTATAGATCCTTGGTCAATAGACCAGCCGTATAGATCCTTGGTCAGTAGACCAGCCGTATAGATCCTTGGTCAATGGACCAGCCGTATAGATCCTTGGTCAGTAGACCAGCCGTATAGATCCTTGGTCAATGGACCAGCCGTATAGATCCTTGGTCAATAGACCAGCCGTATAGATCCTTGGTCAATAGACCCTTGGTCAATAGACCAGGCGTATACATCCTTAGTCTAACCCAGCTGCTTACAGAGACCTCGATGTACCATGCTATCGGGCAATTGTAATAAAATAATGAAATTAACAGACAGCTGCGTTTTTGTATAATTTCCACTCCAATGTTACTCCTTAATATAATAGCGATGGAAGCGAGCAACACACGTGTCGATATATATAGTTGTCAGTAATTGTTAAAAATTCATATCAATATATATGCAATAACAGGGCGCCATGCCTGTGTCTGTTTCATCCATTGGTGTATTACGGGGTCGCATAAAAGGGCGGATGTCTGAACTTTGTCGGGATCGAGTTGGTTTGGATCTAGTTGACTAGATACCGTCGGTGGTATATGTACATTGTTCAAGATCCGGATTGTTGCAATCAAATACCACTGTATTCAGGAGATCTCATGTGATGAAAACATCTGATCAACTAATGATGCTGCCAAAATACGCATTATTAATACAGGTCCAGGGTCGTAATGGAATACCTTCGCAGCGTAAGCAAAGTATTTGCCGGGAGTAGAATCCTGGTCGATGACGCTCAAAATACGGGTTCACGTGTTCTCCCATTGATATATGACCATACCATATATCAATTAACTTTTCTTGTGACTGTGTCAATGGCAGGAGGAAGGTGTGGCAAGATAGGCACGGAGAGGATAAGAAATATAGTTTGGACACGGGAAAGGTAATTAATTATTTATATTTGGTTTTGTGCTTGGTTTCACTCCACACCCTCCACTTTCTCATCGATATCATTCTTATTTATCGTTTCTTGTTTGCAGGAGAAGTGAGAAGCCATGTCGAGAGGAGACCGCTATTCCCTGGAAGGTCTCCGTGAGGACCTTGGCGCGGTGGTGGTTGGCAGGAGTGAGCTTCCCCTGTCCTCCCTGGACATGTCCACCACGGGCGAGGCCTACGCCAGTCAGCTCGGTCTGGCCGTGGACCTGTTCTACAACAGTGAGTGGGCGTCTTGTCGCGATCGGTGCAAACTGGTGCTGGATATCACCTGGGAGAGGCTGAACACTGGCCACTGGAAGGACATAGACATCTGTTGGCGGCATTGTTACACGCTGGTCAGTTTGCTGAAGACGCTCAGTGAGTACGCGCTCAGTCATACGCGGGGTCACGTGACCGTGGCCGAGGCCATCAAGACGTGCGACATGGGTCTCCTCATGGGGGCGCCACTGATGGGCAACATCCTCACCAAGGTGGCCCAGACACTGCAGGACAAGGCACCTCAGAGGACGAAACAGCTTCACGCCGGGCCAGACAGCGTGGCCAAGCGACACAGGCCCAGTGACCGCGAGCCTGTGGCCGAGAGATACAGGCCCAGCGACCGGGAGCCTGTGGCCGAGGTGCTCATAGACCCGGCAAAGGCCGTGGGCGTCTTACAGTGTCCGTCTCTACAACGCTTCCAGACGTGCCACATGGACCGAGAGTTGCCTGTGATCCTGGAAGGGACGATGGACTTTTGGCCGGCTATGGGAGACAGAAGGTGGACCCTGGAGTACCTGAAGGTCAAGGCCGGGTGCCGGACCGTTCCGGTGGAGTTGGGATCCCGGTACACGGAGGACTCCTGGTCGCAGTCCCTCATGACCCTGGCGGACTTCATCGACTGGTACATAGAGGGCGGCTCTGGGGGCCGGGACGGGGTCACTGGGTACCTGGCACAGCACCAGCTCTTCCACCAAATCCCGGAGCTCCAGAACGACATCAGCGTCCCGTCCTACTGTGCGCTCAGCCCTTCCGGAGAGGGAGACGGGGACGTGGACATCAACGCGTGGCTGGGTCCCCAGGGTACGGTGTCTCCACTACACCAGGACCCCAAGCACAACCTGCTGGCCCAGGTGGTTGGCCGCAAGTACGTGCGACTGTACGCGCGGCAGCACACGGCCAGCGTCTACCCCCACACCAGCCCTATCTTCAGCAACACCTCCCAGGTGGACGTGGAACACCCGGACCATGACCGCTTTCCGGAGTTTTCCCGGGCGCCGTACACGGAGTGCGTGCTCAGCCCGGGACAGATGTTGTACATCCCCCCCAAGCACTGGCACTATGTGCGCGCTCTCTCCACCAGCTTCTCAGTCAGCTTTTGGTGGGAATAATAAAGTCTAAAGGTCTTGAAAATTAGGTATTTACTTTATTTTGTGAAATGTTGCGCACCACGTACACATCATTATATATATTTTGTTCTTCAGGTTGTTGCATAAATTATCCCACGGAGTCCAGTGCGGATCCATTGACCTTGGGGCGACACATGTTACCCTCCACTGACCCTGGGGCGCCACATGTTACCCTCCACTGACCCTGGGGCGACACATGTTACCCTCCACTGACCCTGGGGCGCCACATGTTACCCTCCACTGACCATGGGGCGACACATGTTACCCTCCACTGACCCTGGGGCGCCACATGTTACTCTCCACTGACACTGGGGCGCCACATGTTACTCTCTACTGACCCTGGGGCGCCACATGTTACCCTCCACTGACCCTGGGGCGCCACATGTTACCCCACACTGACCCTGGGGCGCCACATGTTACCCTGCACTGACCCTGGGGCGCCACATGTTACCCTCCACTGACCCTGGGGCGCCACATGTTACCCTCCACTGACCCTGGGGCGCCACATGTTACCCCCCACTGACCCTGGGGCGACACGGGTTACCCTCCACTGACCCTGGGGCGCCACATGTTACCCCCCACTGACCCTGGGGCGACACAGGTTACCCTCCACTGAATATAAATGAACAGAATACATATGGCAGTTTCAAAAACTTTATTTTCAGTTAGCGTGACAATCGAATTGTTCAAAGCATTCCAACTGTACAAGCCAACTTGTTGCACATGGGGACCAGAAAGGTTAACGCAGGCGACTAGCTTTATGCTGTGCTACACGCAAAAAGTGAACATCAGACTTTTTTTACTCCGACTCTTATTTTACAAAGATAAAGAACAATTTTATCTAAGATAGGCGTTGCATAAACAAACTACCACAACAGTTACCAATCAAAGACAAAGCGCGTACATCTTCATTGATGGAAAACAGGAGATCCATATAAATGAGTATTGGTGATTTTGCATGATGAGCTCCATGCCAAATATATATTACAACTGCGACGACTAGACACTGAATAATGGCGTGCAAAACATTTCACTTTAGGAAGGGACAAACATGGTCCCCCGTAATATATAATACAACACATCGTGATGGTATACTAACCCGACCAAGAGTATTCAGTCTATAGTCCAGGGGCCGTAATAATAATCCCCTCGTAAGTAGCGCACGAAAAGTGCATTTTCGTCTTAGCCTCAACAGCTCGTTGTGGTGGTGCTCATGATTAAGAAATCCTCTTTATTATAATTTTAGCACTTTCTTAATTCAGAAAATCCACTTCTTGGGTGACTACTTACGTATTTTGAACCCGATAATCGCTTGACAAATCTTCCATTTAGCGCTAAGTCTAGTGGCGTAGCCTAAGTGGTGATTATGAATACGGCCCCAGAGAGACATAGAAGTGGGAAGCTTCATTGGGTTACAGTGGAAGTTAGGTACATTCTCTTGTACATTTCACCGAGGGATCCCGCCAAACTATTTTCATATTTACTGCCTCGTTTAGGCATCAAAAACCAACAATAACATCGAAACGAGTAACTTGAACAGTGACATTGACGCCCCCCCCCCACGCCCCGTCATGCTTAGTAATTGACAACCCCACAAGTTAACCATCATCTTTAATTTCTAAACTGTTACGTTATCACAGATTGTACTTTCATAAATAAAATAATAACTGGTATGTGAACACATAATAAAAATAAAACCAATTGTATATAAATCATAATTACCTACACAAATAATAAATATATACAGAAGAAATAATGGGTAACAAAACCAAAAGCATCATTGACGTAATAATGAGTCACGAAGAAAATACTCAATTTGTATAAAATCGACTTGTCACAGGACATGTAATGCATAAGAAAGCTCTGGTAAAACATTGAACTACACCCCCTGATAGCTACTAAAGTATGTATACTGATATAATATATACATTTTCTTTATAAATGTTTTACAACCATCAGTGTTGAACTGAACACACGGCGCGACATGGCGTCCGGGTAGAATACAAACCTACAGCAAACAGGAGCCAAACAGACGGGCAGTCCGCCTGGAACAACGACCTTGACCCACCTAAATTGGACCAAACAGACGGGCAGTCCGCCTGGGACAACGACCTTGACCCAGCTACATTGGACCAAACAGACGGGCAGTCCGCCTGGAACAACGACCTTGACCCAGCTACATTGGACCAAACAGACGGGCAGTCCGCCTGGAACAACGACGTTGACCCAGCTACATTGGACCAAAAAGACGGGCAGTCCGCCGTGAACAACGACCTTGACCCAGCTAAATTGGACCAAACAGACGGGCAGTCCGCCTGGAACAACGACGTTGACCCAGCTACATTGGACCAAACAGACGGGCAGTCCGCCTGGAACAACGACCTTGACCCAGCTACAGTGGACCAAACAGACGGGCAGTCCGCCTGGAACAACGACGTTGACTTAGCTACATTGGACCAAACAGACGGGCAGTCCGCCTGGAACAACGACGTTGACCCAGCTACATTGGACCAAAAAGACGGGCAGTCCGCCGTGAACAACGACCTTGACCCAGCTAAATTGGACCAAACAGACGGGCAGTCCGCCTGGAACAACGACGTTGACCCAGCTACATTGGATCAAACAGACGGGCAGTCCGCCTGGAACAACGACCTTGACCCAGCTACAGTGGACCAAACAGACGGGCAGTCCGCCTGGAACAACGACGTTGACCCAGCTACATTGGACCAAACAGACGGGCAGTCCGCCTGGAACAACGACGTTGACCCAGCTACATTGGACCAAACAGACGGGCAGTCCACCTGAAACAACGACCTTGACACAGCTAAATGGGACCATGATACAATCAACATCTGTGTAACAGATTTATAGCCGTTAACATCGCGCTTTAATGAAGATATTCACTCCATTAATTATGTGTATATATAGAACAGAACATAAATTATGTGGACCACTCGGTAAGAGGCATCGGCCCATCGCCCAGCATGGTGGGGAGGAGAGTAACGGTATGATAACTGATTTAGGCGCTATGCCTGACCGCCTAATGCTGCAAACTGAAGCTATGCATCAAGCCTGACAAGCAAGGAAGCCCCACCACGTGTATGGGCGAATGCCTACAGCGCATGTAGCCTATGGACGAGGCGCAGCTTGGTGACTTCTTGTCTGCACAGGGTGATGACACCTCGCAGGATAATGTCACTCTCTGGCGGTGAGTGGCCGTGGTTCCGGCCACTATCTCTGGTGGTGATTGGGCGTGGTTCCGGCCACTACCTGGCGGTGAGTGGCCGTGGTTCCGGCCACTATCTCTGGTGGTGATTGGGCGTGGTTCCGGCCACTATCTGGCGTGGAGTGGGCGTGGTTCCGGCCACTACCTGGCGGTGAGTGGCCGTGGTTCCGGCCACTATCTTTGGTGGTGATTGGGCGTGGTTCCGGCCACTACCTGGCGGTGAGTGGCCGTGGTTCCGGCCACTATCTCTGGTGGTGATTGGGCGTGGTTCCGGCCACTATCTGGCGTGGAGTGGGCGTGGTTCCGGCCACTACCTGGCGGTGAGTGGCCGTGGTTCCGGCCACTATCTCTGGTGGTGATTGGGCGTGGTTCCGGCCACTATCTGGCGGTGAGTGGGCGTGGTTCCGGCCACTATATGGCGGTGAGTGGGCGTGTATCCGGCCACTGTCTGGCGGTGAGTGGGCGTGGTTTCGGAGTGGGCGTGGTTCCGGCCACTATCTGGCGTGGAGTGGGCGTGCTTCCGGCCACTACCTGGCGGTGAGTGGGCGTGGTTCCGGCCACTATCTGGCGTGGAATGGGCGTGGTTCCGGCCACTACCTGGCGGTGAGTGGGCGTGGTTCCGGCCACTATCTGGCGGTGAGTAGGCGTGGTTCCGGCCACTATCTGGCGTGGAGTGGGTGTGGTTCCGGCCACTATATGGCGGTGAGTGGGCGTGGTTTCGGCCACTATCAGGCGGTGAGTGGGCGTGGTTTCGGCCACTATCTGGCGGTGAGTGGGCGTGTATCCGGCCACTGTCTGGCGGTGAGTGGGCGTGGTTTCGGCCACTATCTGGCGGTGAGTGGGCGTGGTTCCGGCCACTGTCTGGCGTGGAGTGGGCGTGGTTCCGGCCACTATCTGGCGTGGAGTGGGCGTCGTTCCGGCCACTATCTGGCGTGGAGTGGGCGTGGTTCCGGCTACTATCTGGCGTGGAGTGGGCGTGGTTCCGGCCACTATCTGGCGTGGAGTGGGCGTGGTTCCGGCCACTACCTGGCGGTGAGTGGGCGTGGTTCCGGCCACTATCTGGCGTGGAGTGGGCGTGGTTCCGGCCACTACCTGGCGGTGAGTGGGCGTGGTTCCGGCCACTATCTGGCGTGGAGTGGGCGTGGTTCCGGCCACTATCTGGCGGTGAGTGGGCGTGGTTCCGGCCACTATCTGGCGTGGAGTGGGCGTGGTTCCGGCCACTATCTGGCGTATAGTGGGCGTGGTTCCGGCCACTATATGGCGTGGAGTGGGCGTGGTTCCGGCCACTATCTGGCGTGGAGTGGGCGTGGTTCTGCCCACCCTCTGGCGGTGATTCAGTTCGTCCCAAGGCATTAAGGGGCGGCGAGTGGGAAGGAGTCAAGGCATCATCGTGAGTGAGTGGCGTCAGAAGCGCGAACTTGCCACCCAGGCGAGGGTAGTTACAACTGCACGGGCACTCTGACGTTGCCTGACTGTCGGTGATAGTTGACGGGGAGGGCGCGGGCCGTGTACCCCGGCGGAGCGGGTGGTGCTGTGGGGGCTGGAGGTAGGAGTGGCAGTCCCAGGGGGGCGTTCAGCCCAGGGGGACACGTCGCAGCGTAGCTGGGTGGCGGGTACAGACAGTTCACTGCAGAGCAACAAAAACAAATATCAACATCAATATATGTATATATATATAAAATATCAACGACATATTGAGTAGGTGAACTTTCCCATTAAGATAATAGCCAATTTTACATATACAGTGTAAAGACATGTATATGTGACATGTGATAGGTCTTCGCCACAGAACAATTTTTTTTACATTAAATCTTTTTATACAGCAATTTTCCACTCGCATGACCAGTATTTTTCATAACTTTACTTGACCCATTGACTTATCAGATCAGTGTTAATGTCAAAGGCACGAAACAGCGAAGACACGTTAATCATGATGACTACGCACACAAAAAGAAATGCCCTTTACAACAGGCTCTTTTATTTACTGCTTCAGATACATACACCAAGAGATTGTGATTGACCCCTCACAAAAAGGTAGAGATTAAATAAGGATACTCGTGCCAGAAATGGTCGGAACAAAGTAGGAACAATAGAGGCAGAAGGACAAAAAGTAGGGCAGGGCTCGACATTAACGCTTGTCCGGGACAAGTGACAAGTAAATACTTCCCTGTACTTGTCCGGGTGGCCCCGGCCGGGAGCTTACGTCGGAGGGAGGGGCCGCGGGGTTGCGTCGTAGGGAGGGGCAGCCCACAAGATAGCCACCAAAACAAACCTTCTGCCACCCTCCGCCATTTCAAAAATATGGCGGAAGGTTTGGCACAAGGTTTCTTTTGGTGGATCTTTTGTGGGCTGAAGAATTCGCGAGTAGCACTTGAGGCCTTCAATCTTTGCACCTAACTCTTCATAAATGTACCCTGGACATGAATATGTGACATATATGTGGCGTCTTCATCACATTTTTGTGAAATCCAGAAATCTTTGTCACCACCCCCTGCTCTCAGACTGCAGGCAGAGACCGGTACTCCATGGCCCTCCGGTCCGCCTTGTGGCCGGTGGGCCATGTTACAGGGCTAGGGAGGGGCAGTGGGGGTGGCCCCGGCCGGGGGTTTGCGTCGTAGGGAGGGGCCGCGGGGTGGCCCAGACCGGGGGCTTGCGTCGTAGGAAGGGGCAGCGGCGTAGTTGGGAAGAGCCTGCTTATATAGGGGTGGAGGGGGGCAAGGGGTATTTGCGTTCTTCGGGATTGGGCTTTTCATTTCACCGAGAACTGGGAATGAGGAAAATAATTCTTCGTGAACTGGGAATGAGGTATTAGCCGACCGCCGTGATTGAACATTTTCATTAAAGTTGCATGTCGAGTTCTTTCCCGCCAAAATTAAGCCCAGGCGAAATTTATATACAAATTTGCAAAAAAAGGTTGTTTCATTCTATAATTTCAGACACCTGATAAACATCGCCGTTTTGGCTGTGATGTGGCGAAAGTGTCTATCCCGGGACACCACAGAACTCTGTCGCGGCACTGTTACTTATACCAAAGCATCGCGAAGCACACAAACTGGCGGCGTTTACCCCTAAAATGCAAACTTGTGGTAAATTGATATCACGGGCAAGGCTAAGACACTATTTGGCAGTCTGGCATGGGTGGAGTATAGACAAAAGAAATCTTATGATTCAAAGACTGATTCTTATTTGTATTTTTGGATTCTTTAGTTTGGGCGGGAAAGACCTCGACATGCAACTTTAATCGTGAACTGGGAAATCGTCAATTTAGTATCGTGTATCCGCCCTTCCATTGCATGCGGAGAGTTCTGCTTTTAATTCATCGTGACCTGAGAATAAAGAAATGTATTCTTCGTCATCTGGGAACACGACCCCCCTTGCCCCCACCCCCCCATATATATCCTAACACTGCCGCGCCCCGCCGGCGGCAGCACTTATTTCGTCACCGGAAACAGGGTACGACGAGTCAGCCGGTTACAGTGCAAAGTCTTCCAAACTTTTGAAAAAAAAATTGGCTTTAGCTGGTTCATTCTCAACTACTACTCTGCCTTGTTACATTCATCTTTAATATATAAGACAATGTTTTTTTTGTGTGGGGACAAGTATATATGGTCAGACCTGACAAGAAAAACTTCAGAAGTAGGCTACCTTTGGGAGGACAAGTAAATATCAGATGGGACAAGTAAAAATTGAAAGTACTTGTCCTACGGGACAAGTAAATATTAGTAGTTAGTGTCGAGCCCTGTTGGGCATTCTGATGATAATTCGATGCATTTTTTTGCGAATTCCTTACCGAAATGACTTTTATCCTTAACATAGTATGAATCACTTGTCACTTTGAGACAAAGCCAGATAACATGGAATCCAGCACCCAGTGTCATAGGTCATCGGGGATCAATCAGACACTCGTGGCGTGATCCTGATGTGCCCGATTTCCTTCAAACATTGGATGCCATGCACGTCATCTGGTCAAATTATAAAAACTTCAAAAAAGTAATGAAAAAGTGGGGACAAAATGAAAAAAGTAGAACAGTTGTGAGAAACTACGAGCCATTGTGAAACGGTAGAAACGTAGGGATCAATCACATACCTGTCAGAGAGAAAATATAGTTTGGTGGAGAATGGAAACTGGAAGAAGGGGAGGTACAGCCGTAAAGATCCCTGACTGGTAAGAACAGAACTGAACAGAAGTTGTAATGTAGATGGAGAACCCTGTGTAAGGACACGGACCTGGCGGGGCGGTGGGCACCGGGTAGTAGCCGCCCGGGGCCTCCGCCGGGTAGAACTGGCGCGTGTAGTCCGACTGATAGGCTGGCTGTGTGCCCGGGGGCACTCCCACTGAAAGAGTAGCGCCTTCATTACCTATCGTCGTGGTCAGCACCGTGTAGACAGAAACAGTGACTACAGAGCCTGGTGCTAATATTAAAACTACCGTGGCTAGTATCTTTCCAAAACTACCGTATATGGTGACAATACCATGCCTACCGTTGTATGAAACGTAAAATGCTTAGCAATATAAATTCTAAAGTGTAAGCTTAGTTGTTGGTTTTACCGGCGGGGTACGTGGGCGAGTTGTCGGCGGGGAGGGGTGGGATGATGATCCCCCCGCCGACCGAGCCCCCGTTACGACGCCTGCTCCGCTCCCGCCCCCTCCCCTGCGGTCGCCCCCGCCCCCTCCCCCGCGCCCGCCGAGGGCGGCAGCAGTAGAGGGTGACGGCGATGAGGCAGGTGATGAGGAGGAGGACGGGGGCGAGGACCAGCAGCAGCATCAGACTGGTCGTCATCAGACCCTCTTCACGCACATCCAGGTCAGTGTCACCCGCTGTCAGAGAACAAGAGACCCATTAGGACTGGCGCCTGCTGTCAGTGAACAAGAGACCTGTTAGGACTGGCACCCGCTGTCAGTGAACTATAAGACCTCTTAGGCGTGGTGCCCGCTGTAAGTGTACAATAGATGTGTCAGGACTGGCGCCCGCTGTCAGTGAACAAGAGACCTGTTAGGACTGGCACCCGCTGTCAGTGAACTATAAGACCTCTTAGGCGTGGTGCCCGCTGTAAGTGTACAATAGATGTGTCAGGACTGGCGCCCGCTGTCAGTAAACAAGACATCTGTCAGGACTGGCACCCGCTGTCAGTGAACAAGATACCTGTTAGGACTGGCGCCCGCTGTCAGTGAACAAGAGACCTGTTAGGCGTGGCGCCCGCTGTCAGTAAGAAAGAGACCTGTTAGGACTGGCACCCGCTGTCAGTGAACTATAAGACCTCTTAGGCGTGGTGCCCGCTGTCAGTGAACAATAGATGTGTCAGGACTGGCGCCCGCTGTTACTGAACAAGGGGCCTTTTAGGAATGGCGCCCGCTGTCAGAGAACAAGAGCCCTTTTAGGACTGGCACCCGCTGTCAGTGAACAAGAGGCCTGTCAGGACTGGCACCCGCTGTCAGTGAACAAGAGACCTGTTAGGACTGGCACCCGCTGTCAGTGAACTATAAGACCTCTTAGGCGTGGTGCCCGCTGTAAGTGTACAATAGATGTGTCAGGACTGGCGCCCGCTGTCAGTAAACAAGACATCTGTCAGGACTGGCACCCGCTGTCAGTGAACAAGATACCTGTTAGGACTGGCGCCCGCTGTCAGTGAACAAGAGACCTGTTAGGACTGGCACCCGCTGTCAGTGAACTATAAGACCTCTTAGGCGTGGTGCCCGCTGTAAGTGTACAATAGATGTGTCAGGACTGGCGCCCGCTGTCAGTAAACAAGACATCTGTCAGGACTGGCACCCGCTGTCAGTGAACAAGATACCTGTTAGGACTGGCGCCCGCTGTCAGTGAACAAGAGACCTGTTAGGCGTGGCGCCCGCTGTCAGTAAGAAAGAGACCTGTTAGGACTGGCACCCGCTGTCAGTGAACTATAAGACCTCTTAGGCGTGGTGCCCGCTGTCAGTGAACAATAGATGTGTCAGGACTGGCGCCCGCTGTTACTGAACAAGGGGCCTTTTAGGAATGGCGCCCGCTGTCAGAGAACAAGAGCCCTTTTAGGACTGGCACCCGCTGTCAGTGAACAAGAGGCCTGTCAGGACTGGCACCCGCTGTCAGTGAACAAGAGGCCTGTCAGGACTAGCACCCGCTGTCGGTGAACAAGATACCTGTTAGGACTGGCGCCCGCTGTCACTGAACAAGACATCTGTCAGGACTGGCACCCGCTGTCAGTAAACAAGAGATATGTTAGGACTGGCGCCCGCTGTTAGTGAACAAGAGGCCTTTTAGGAATGGCGCCCGCTGTCAGAAAAACAAGAGCCCTTTTAGGACTGGCACCCGCTGTCAGTGAACAAGAGGTCTGTCAGGACTGACACCCGCTGTCAGTGAACAAGAGGCCTGTCAGGACTGGCACCCGCTGTCAGTGAACAAGAGGCCTGTCAGGACTGGCACCCGCTGTCGGTGAACAAGAGGCCTGTCAGGACTGGCACCCGCTGTCGGTGAACTATAGATCTGCAAGGACTGGCGCCCGCTGTCAGTGAACAAGAGACCTGTCAGGACTGGCGCCCGCTGTCGGTGAACTATAGATCTGTCAGGACTGGCGCCCGCTGTCAGTGAACAAGAGACCTGTCAGGACTGGCACCCGCTGTCGGTGAACTATAGATCTGTCAGGACTGGCGCCCGCTGTCAGTGAACAAGAGACCTGTCAGGACTGGCGCCCGCTGTCGGTGAACTATAGATCTGTCAGGACTGGCGCCCGCTGTCAGTGAACTATAGACCTGTCAGGACTGGCGCCGAGCTGGAATGGTGTGTCTATCAAAATAAAGGATTGTCCCCTCGCGAGGTCATTTATCAACTTATGCTGTGTCTATAAAGTTTCTTATTCGTTGGGCCTTGAATCTTCAAATTATCCAATGAGGAAGTTTAACTTTGGAACAAGTATGAAAGCCTGCTGACATATTTTGGTGCAGTGAGCCTCATCGGAACCATGTTGACAGTTGTCGACCCCGTCACACAGCAAGTCTCGGTCTATGCATATGTTCCTGGCGTCCGAGAGGCAGTGGAAGCGACTGTTGGTACAGCTGACCACTGCAGACAACACAGACACATTGGTTGCCTTATCGACATACAACGGATTCTTTTATTAAAGAAATATATTACATTATTATTGTTAGTTTTCACCATAAGAAAGTGGCACATCGAAATACCATCATATCACATAAATGGGTGTCTCTTAGACCAAAAAAGGATGACATGTTTTCATTATCGTTGATGCACTGTTTTATTTAGAATAAAAACACATTGTTTTGAACGCGTTAGAGTAGGAAATAATTCTTCATACAAATACCATTAAACCGCAGGAATAGTTCCAGTGTCAGACTCGTTTTTATTTTTTTTTCTGGGTCTATTCTTTTACATTTATGCAAACCCTGCTTTATGATATACTATTTTGCTTTACTGGAATGGCAACATAGAACGCATTAGGCCAAGACTGAGAGAACTGAGAGAAGTCTGTGGTTGAGCCAGCGGAATGGGATCTGGGGGCAGTGAGAGAAGTATGTCGTGGAGCCAGCGGACTGGGGGCACTGAGAGAACGAATTATGAAAGCTATATCGCGTCAGTCGGAAGGCGCTAGGGCAGAACGGAGCCACGTATCTGGGGGTAAGCCCTCCCCCCCACCAACACTTTTCAAAGATGTCAAAAAATCTGGAGGTTAACAGGAGTATGTATCTCACGACTGAAGACGAAAAAAAGTAACCTGGGCTCTCGTCTTCAATATATTGACTAAGTTCACCATATCCAACTCACTTTCTCTGAAGGCTGTCACCACCACCGTAAAGTTGACAAGTAGACTGTCGTTTCGTCGATGCAGGAGTTGAATGGTTAGGTATGAACTCCGGACGAAGAACACTTCATCCCCATGGTCACTTCGGTTACTACTGTGACAGTCCAATACTTTCTGAAAAGTAATACATATTGACTGATAATTGTAATAGGTTAAACAGCCAACACTTCTGTAAGAAATAATCGTACGTTTAGGCTCGTAATAGAAGTTAAGCGAACTATGGCCATTTATTTACATCTGAAGGCCCGTAGGTCGTGTGTCCGTCGTAGAATTTGAGCGACCTATGGCCGCTTCCTTACATCAGGAGGGCCGTAGGTCGTGTGTCCGTCATAGAAGTTGAGTGACCTATGGCCGGTTCCTTACATCAGGAGGGCCGTAGGTCGTGTGTCCGTCATAGAAGTTGAGCGACCTATGGCCGGTTCCTTACATCAGGAGGGCCGTAGGTCGTGTGTCCGTCATAGAAGTTGAGTGACCTATGGCCGCTTCCTTACATCAGGAGGGCCGTAGGTCGTGTGTCCGTCATAGAAGTTGAGCGACCTATGGCCGGTTATTTACATCAAGAGGGCCGTAGGCCGTGTGTCCGTCGTATAAGTTGAGCGACCTATGCCCGCTTAGACTTACATCAGGAGGACCGTAGGTCGTGTCTGTCGTAGAAGTTGAGCGACCTCTGGCCGGCTACTTACATCAGGAGGGCCGTAGGTCGTCTGTCTGTCGTAGAAGTTGAGCGACCTATGGCCGGTTACTTACATCAGGAGGGCCGTAGGTCGTGTCTGTCGTAGAAGTTGAGCGACCTCTGGCCGGTTACTTACATCAGGAGGGCCGTAGGTCGTGTCTGTCGTAGAAGTTGAGCGACCTCTGGCCGGTTACTTACATCAGGAGGGCCGTAGGTCGTGTCTGTCGTAGAAGTTGAGCGACCTCTGGCCGGTTACTTACATCAGGAGGGCCGTATGTCGTGTGTCCGTCGTAGAAGTTGAGCGACACGTGGCAGCCGCCGATGTTGACGGCGCGCACGGCCACCATGAGGTTGTTGCGGAAGCCGCCCTCGGCCTTCAGGCGCACCGTGCACATCTCGCTGAGGTGCATCGAGGCCGAGGAGCTGGACACCACGGCGCCGTCCACCGAGTGCGTCTCACCGTCACAGTAACGGCTGTCATCCATGGCAACTGCAACAGTCATTGAAGGCGTGAAACCACCCGCACAACATTTAAATTACATGTGTCGTGTACAACGGTGACATCTCGTGTAGAGAGGTGACATCTCGTGTACAAAAGAACTAATAGACCTTGACCTTCAATAGCAACAGGTTATCAGGTTATACTCACCATAATCTTTAAATCCCGTTATACTCACCATGACATGTGATCAGTGTATACTCACCATGACGTAACATGCAGGTATACGAGAAAAAAAAGTTTATACAAACTTACTAAATTTAGATTTGCGTGCATGGCTGAGTTGAAGAGCAGCCACAGACATCAAGATGGATATTAGGCCCCAGTTCCAAGAAGTCCGCGATGGAAGTGTCATTCTACATAGATCCTGCCTCGCTGATGCTCAATGCACGATCATCCCTGTAGAACAGAAAAGGTATAAACAATTATTGCAAAGGCAGTGAAATCAAAAATGCATGTTCGAACATATTAACATGCCTTGAACACTTGCCTTATCGATATATTAAAAATTATTCTAAGCAAACATACTAAAGGGAAATGCAATAATGTAAAGGATCTTTTTATTTGCATTAAGGTATGGAAACAACTGTACTTAGAAATGTGTGTATTGTACCGGTACCGTATTTTGTTAACATCATAGGGAAACTATACAAAGGAAAAACATATGCTTTTTTACCTTAAATAAATCCATCTATTCCGAGAAAACGTAAATCGATAACAATGATGCACATATGAAAACGAGAACTCATATATTAATTGACTTATTTCTATAGTGACATATATATGTAATAAATTATATTTTACCTATATTTTCATGTATAAAAATCTGCCTATACATCTGTACAACGGCTAGGGATTGATATTTTTCAAAGCTATACCTTTCTAGCTCTAGCTTTTATTTCAATAGAACCATTGTAATTGGATAATTGAGCCACAACAAATTTTACAATATAACACTGTCCTAGGAATTTTCATTGTCAATGCATTATAGATACAATATTTTTTATTTCATCATTTGCATTAAAGCAAACAACAATTAATGCTAAGCTCCCAAAACTCCTGAATATTGAACTTTCGTGAACATGCAAGTTGTACAAGTTATGTACCAAGAGGCTTAATACACATACATTACTATACTATTTAGACAGTAATTGGTCTGCAATAGCACGCCAGGATCCAAAATGGTTACATTTTAAGGCCTGATTAACAGTATTTCATATAGCTTTTCAAGCAATTAAAAATACCGTAAACTGCCTATTTGAAGCCACATACATATTATAAGCCACACCCCAACTTTGACCTCAAAACCGGGTTATTAAAGTTATTGTGTTGTTCTCCTTTTTATTTTTAGTAAAAGATTTTATACTCTTGATCATTTTGTCTGCAGTAAAAGTGTTTAATAACAGCACCTGGGCGTTCAGTGACTTAGTAATAATCATCAGTTGACTAACAATGTAGTAATTATTAATTATTTAATTACTATTTGGAAGGCCAGAAAAATATTTACCGTAAACTGCTTATTTGAAGCCACGACTTATATTAAGAAGTTGTAAGATGCTCTTTTCCCAGGCATTGTGTTACTGTGGCAATCAAGACTGACAATGAGCTACTTACGGTTGTGTTATTTATCACTACTGCCACGCGACTCTGCCCACACCTATTGTACACCAATTATCAGAGGCCAGGTTTCAGGTGATGTAAATTGATATGGCGGCTGCCTCGCACGAAGTGCAATAAGTTAATTGTGCCAAACTTAATATTGGGTAGGTATGACAGTGATTCATAAACATTCAGTAAGAGCCAGGAGAGCCAGCCACTCTCTGCTCAGTCAGTCACGACTGCTTGTATAAACAATTAATTGGCTTGGCAGGGGCCAGGAGGGCCAGCTACTGGTGTGACACTTGATAAGAGGTGCGATCGGAGAGGGAGAGGTGAATGTTGTTAGTAGTCACGACTGCTTGCATAAACAATTAATTGCTTTTGTTGGCGGGACAGAATTAGGCAGGGATACAGGGGGGGGGGGGGGAGAGGCCAAAGTCTGGGTGCGGCTTGTAATATGTAGTTTTCCGGAAATGGTTCTGGGCGCGTGGCAACCCGGTTTTGAGGCCAAAGTTGGGGTGCGGCTTCAAATAGGCAGTTTACGGTATGAATACATAGGATTCGGATGGACAAAAAATGCTCTGCCCCTTGTGCTTGTTCCTCATATTACCCTCTTCCATCATGTCCATAGGCTTCTTTTAACTAAGAAAATCCAGTAATATGACCTTCACCTGAAATGTCATACATGACTGTCAAAACCTTTCTATGTTATTAAACAAGATAGTATTTCAAGTAAAAATGGTCTTGTGTAATGGGAGTACATATATGCATAAATTGTGGCTGCAAATCAAGTACAAAATGAAATATTGACAAAAGAGAAGCAGCAGCTATGAAATACGTCAACTGTATTCTTGCAAGCAACTTCCGCAACTGGACCCATATCAGGGTTGACTGTAACATGTGTGGAACTATGGCCTTTTTCGAAGTGATACAACTTTATGAATTTTAAGGAACAGATAACTTGTTTAATGTGTTACATACTAAAGGGACATCTATTTTTATGCGATATTGAAGTTGCATGTGGAGTTGTTTCGCTGTTTTTGAATGCCAAATTTGCGTATAAGAACACAAACCTCAGGCCTTAAGGTTCATAACAGACAATAAACACCTACCATATCGCTCACCAATTATCTGCCAATGAGCAAAACATTTCAAATTCATGAATTGTCCCACCACAAAAATGAAAACTTGTACTGATTTGAAACATCATAAACGTGTGTACACAAGTCGTTTACCGGTGCCACCGACAGGGGCGTCCAAGCGCTAAATTATATGAGACAATAGAAGTGTCCGGAGCACCACTTTTTCTTTGGCGGTGGCCGTTGACATTGCTTGTGGTCAAAGGTAACAATTCCTATTTATGTTTATTTCGGTACAGCCCTTGCAACGGTCATCTCCACATGTAACTTTAAGCAAATAAGATGATCAAATTTATCATCCAAGAATTGTGTGCCAGGTGTAAATTAGATCAGTCAGTCAGCCAATATCGATCAAGCACATGACCTAGCCCTGATCTACATATGTGCATGTGATAACACAACTTGATGGACAGACTTATTTTGGATACAGAGACCTAGCCCTGTCACATGGCCCACGACTGCAGGGTGGACCTCAGGGCCATGGGTTCCAAGCACAGCTTGCCATCTGAGAGCAGGGGGTGGTGACAAAGATTTCTGGATATCACAAAAATGTGATGTAGACACCACATATATGTCACATATACATTTATGAAGAGTTAGGCACAAAGATGGAAGGCCTACAGCTCTACTCACAAATTCATCAGCCCACCAGATATCCACCAAAACAAACCTTCTGCCACTCACAGCCATTTCAAAAAACATTACCAAAACAAGCATTCTGCCTAACCTTTTGCAGATGTTTTATGAGCTGATGAATTTGCGAATAATACTTGGGGCCTTCAATCTTTACGCCTAAAAATGTTTCCTGGACATAAAATATGTGACATATATATGGTGTCTCCATCACATTTTTTTGAAATCCAGAAATCTTTGTCACCATCCCCTGCTCTCGGATGGCAGGCAGAGATTGGTACTCCATGGCCCTCTGGTCCACCCTGTGGTCGGTGGGCCATGTTACATGGCTAACAGAGACCAATCCCCGTCCCTCGCATTTTCGCGGTGTAGACTTCTCTGTAAGTTTTTGAATGATCGAATTTAGCCACATTCGCATTGGGCTTTTAAAACTGTGACTACATATTTCAGTATGGAATCTCCTGTTTAGTGTGGCCTCTATAGTGATTATTGTAAATGTTCAGACTTAATTTGTAATGACGAGTTGCTGCAATCCTTATCGGGAGATGGTTATGTCACAAAGTGATCGATATATGCCGACCTTCGCCTACTGAGTAATGCATTCTATTGTAGTGCAGAGAAAGAATATTCGTTAAGAATCTTCGGCCCGAATCTTCTGGAGACTTTCTATTCAAATCCTTATATTATCGCCCACCCGTCGCTTTATGCTTATTGACATTCCAATGCCGAGGACAGGTTCAAGATAACTGTAACCGCGGTTAATGTGCATAATGCTAACTCCTACACCACCATATGTACCACAACCATCAGTAGCAGGGCTGAATACCTGGCCCGGGATCGAGCGGATAGCTGGCATCTAGAACTCCATGTAAGACAACAAGGACAGATAGTGTTGCCGCAGACTACAGTCCGCCAGTTCTCAACTGCCAGTTGTCGTGTGCCACTTATATAAAGTCAAAGTCATAAATGCCGTAGACACGTTTCGGCCTATATTTTCCGCGATTGTGCTGCGATCGCTCTACAAATCACTGACATGAGAAAGCAACGCAACACCATTTTAATGATACCAAACTTAAGTTTGTACTGTGAGGTTATCCTTTTTTATGACACAAAAAATATTTCTCCATAGTGTTGCTTTCTCACGTCAGTGATTTTGAGAGAGATAGAGGAATGGAATGGAATGTTGGTGTTTTAGGCCACTTTTGTGCACATACAGGCTAAATTGGGCCAAGGAACCTCCAGAGACGATGAAGGATGAAGGAATGAAACCTGCCCCAGATTAGGTGCCCGAGCCCGAGCGATAGAGGTAAATTCGCGGAAAATATGGGCCGAAACGTGTTCCCTGTTATTGTCGGTCTGCCACTTATGCGGCGGAGCGGTCATGTGGCATTTTTAGGGGAGAATATCTTAGTACGAAAGGGGCGCACACCAGCGAAACATTATGTAGAGCCGTCTGTAGAGAATGACTGGCAACTAATTTTTTGCGGTTGTGTGGTATCCCAGGTCCAATGCTTTTGCGCCATACTGTAGTTTGCGCGCGTGAGTTACTATAGCAACCACAGCGGTGATGTCACCGCTTGGATTGAGTTTAAAGTCAGTTAGTCAGTCAGCGGCGTTGCGGGAGGACGTGTTTTAGCTAGCCAGCTAGGAGGGATTTACGTTGGATTCACCGCCCTGCGGAGCAAGGGGCTGGCAGCAGTTTCACCAACTGCTGCCAGGTAAGTGACACCGATAACGGAGTTCGTAACTTGTCTTGATTTGAGTTTAAGGGTTTAATAAATCATTGAAACTTTAACCACTTCGTTTCGCCTCAGTGCCTTCGCCACCACGTGTTAACGCAAGACCGAATTCGGAACGAACACCCAGTTGGGGTTGTCGAAATTAAGTTTAGAAGTAATTAGATCAACACAACGAGAAGTACATTAAATTAAAGTAAAAAACCTCCTCCATTTCGTAAAATATCACAGTTGCACTGTGTTCGTATAATGATCTGCTTTGCCGACCAAAAAACTAACCAATCAATTTTAAACAGAATCAAGGGTGGATAGCCACAGACTTGCTATATATTATATTATTATATTATATTATTAATGAAAATCGGGCGGATCGTGTAGTTCATGTTCATTGCTGCAATCAACATGCTGTCATTCATTAACAGTTCCTTTGCACGGTGAAACAAATGTACAAACACTCGGGTCACTTCACAATTTTATTTTGAGGTACAGACAAGACGGAATAATATATACAACTAGAACATGAATCAAATCCTGATTCGACGAAGTACAAATCGAGGCGAATCACTACGACGGTTTCCCCCCTCATAGCAGCGAAGTGGTGGGGATCAATTTCTCTTCTTTGTGGGGCACTTATACCAGAAGGTAGAATGACATACACGCCTTTTCTCAGGAACTAAGACTAGTATGCCATCCCTTTACGTCATTGTTCGTTCTCGTGTCCAGGCCAACGACCGACCAACGTGCCGGCGGCCTGACGTACCTTGCATCTGGTTTTTCCGGACTTCACCCACGAGGTCCTTGGTGGTGCCTTCGCCTGCCTTCTCGACCCGCTTGTCAAAGACGGAAGCGATGGGTTCAGCGGGAACAAAGCTTAAACCTAACAATCGTCTCACTAGCTTACGTGTCCTCCTGTTCAGCATGTTCGCGGCGTCTCACTAGCTTACGTGTCCTCCTGTTCAGCATGTTCGCGGCACGGAGGCCAAGCTCCTGTGTCTTGCTATACCCGGCCTGACCCCAGTGGAAGGAGCAGCAAAAAGGACGCGCACAACCGCCACGCTGACTTCTCAGTCCATAACGACGTCCTGCACGGCCGGCCCTCTAGGTCAGGGCCCCCTGGATCAGGGCTCTGTGAGACGCCAAGACGAAGTGTCGATTTGCGCCGATCTGCAACATAGGGATAAGAGTAAGGTTACACAGCCTAGACACTCCTCGTTGAATAGTTTCTTAGCATAGTCTGGAGCGACCTCCGTCAGTATGGCGAACTTATACGAATAAGCAGAATAATGAAATTTTAACAGAATAATTTCTGTGATCCTTATGTATAAGATCTATATCTAGATTTGATTTAATTGGGGTTTAACGGCACTTTCAGCCTGTAAGGCTATATCGTGGCACAATGGTTTAGTTAATTCTAGAGAACTCAAAGAGTAGATACTAAAACCTTGAAAATCAATACATGCGATATTGAAGATAAAACAATTTTAGTCAACAGAGTAGAGTAACCTAATTTCTGACCCGAGAAATTTTTGACCTAATTGACCATTTAATTGTATAAGTTTAGACAATATTTACTTCTTGGACTAAAACATAGTCTGTAATGAAATAAATATAAGCACCTCCCAGTAGCGGCGGGCGGGTATGGTCCTGGGGCCCTGGGGTGAAGGCACCCGTCACTTGCCATTGGTACAGCCTAAACTGCAGCGCCACATTGTGGGCTTCTCTGCAAAATAGCAATTATATATCAATTTATATACTGCAATCAATCAATCCAGTCACTTTGAAATGAAATGAGGTGTACGCGTCTCGAGGAATCTTAAATTAAAATGAATGGTCAAGTGCCAAACCACCAGGCGCCGCCTGCTCCGGGGTGAGTAGCGAGTGGCGTACTGTGTGGCACTGGATCAACCACCAGGCGCCGCCTGCTCCGGGGTGAGTAGCGAGTGGCGTACTGTGTGGCACTGGATCAACCACCAGGCGCCGCCTGCTCCGGGGTGAGTAGCGAGTGGCGTACTGTGTGGCACTGGATCTACCACCAGGCGCCGCCTGCTCCGGGGTGAGTAGCGAGTGGCGTACTGTGTGGCACTGGATCAACCACCAGGCGCCGCCTGCTCCGGGGTGAGTAGCGAGTGGCGTACTGTGTGGCACTGGATCTACCACCAGGCGCCGCCTGCTCCGGGGTGAGTACCGAGTGGCGTACTGTGTGGCACTGGATCTACCACCAGGCGCCGCCTGCTCCGGGGTGAGTAGCGAGTGGCGTACTGTGTGGCACTGGATCTACCACCAGGCGCCGCCTGCTCCGGGGTGAGTAGCGAGTGGCGTACTGTGTGGCACTGGATCAACCACCAGGCGCCGCCTGCTCCGGGGTGAGTACCGAGTGGCGTACTGTGTGGCACTGGATCTACCACCAGGCGCCGCCTGCTCCGGGGTGAGTAGCGAGTGGCGTACTGTGTGGCACTGGATCTACCACCAGGCGCCGCCTGCTCCGGGGTGAGTAGCGAGTGGCGTACTGTGTGGCACTGGATCTACCACCAGGCGCCGCCTGCTCCGGGGTGAGTACCGAGTGGCGTACTGTGTGGCACTGGATCTACCACCAGGCGCCGCCTGCTCCGGGGTGAGTAGCGAGTGGCGTACTGTGTGGCACTGGATCAACCACCAGGCGCCGCCTGCTCCGGGGTGAGTACCGAGTAGCGTACTGTGTGGCACTGGATCTACCACCAGGTGCCGCCTGCTCCGGGGTGAGTAGCGAGTGGCGTACTGTGTGGCACTGGATCTACCACCAGGCGCCGCCTGCTCCGGGGTGAGTAGCGAGTGGCGTACTGTGTGGCACTGGATCAACCACCAGGCGCCGCCTGCTCCGGGGTGAGTAGCGAGTGGCGTACTGTGTGGCACTGGATCAACCACCAGGCGCCGCCTGCTCCGGGGTGAGTACCGAGTAGCGTACTGTGTGGCACTGGATCTACCACCAGGCGCCGCCTGCTCCGGGGTGAGTAGCGAGTGGCGTACTGTGTGGCACTGGATCTACCACCAGGCGCCGCCTGCTCCGGGGTGAGGAGCGAGTGGCGTACTGTGTGGCACTGGATCAACCACCAGGCGCCGCCTGCTCCGGGGTGAGTACCGAGTAGCGTACTGTGTGGCACTGGATCTACCACCAGGCGCCGCCTGCTCCGGGGTGAGTAGCGAGTGGCGTACTGTGTGGCACTGGATCTACCACCAGGCGCCGCCTGCTCCGGGGTGAGTAGCGAGTAGCGTACTGTGTGGCACTGGATCTACCACCAGGCGCCGCCTGCTCCGGGGTGAGTACCGAGTGGCGTACTGTGTGGCACTGGATCAACCACCAGGCGCCGCCTGCTCCGGGGTGAGTAGCGAGTGGCGTACTGTGTGGCACTGGATCAACCACCAGGCGCCGCCTGCTCCGGGGTGAGTAGCGAGTGGCGTACTGTGTGGCACTGGATCAACCACCAGGCGCCGCCTGCTCCGGGGTGAGTACCGAGTGGCGTACTGTGTGGCACTGGATCTACCACCAGGCGCCGCCTGCTCCGGGGTGAGTAGCGAGTGGCGTACTGTGTGGCACTGGATCAACCACCAGGCGCCGCCTGCTCCGGGGTGAGTAGCGAGTGGCGTACTGTGTGGCACTGGATCAACCACCAGGCGCCGCCTGCTCCGGGGTGAGTAGCGAGTGGCGTACTGTGTGGCACTGGATCTACCACCAGGCGCCGCCTGCTCCGGGGTGAGTACCGAGTGGCGTACTGTGTGGCACTGGATCAACCACCAGGCGCCGCCTGCTCCGGGGTGAGTAGCGAGTGGCGTACTGTGTGGCACTGGATCTACCACCAGGCGCCGCCTGCTCCGGGGTGAGTAGCGAGTGGCGTACTGTGTGGCACTGGATCAACCACCAGGCGCCGCCTGCTCCGGGGTGAGTACCGAGTAGCGTACTGTGTGGCACTGGATCTACCACCAGGCGCCGCCTGCTCCGGGGTGAGTAGCGAGTGGCGTACTGTGTGGCACTGGATCTACCACCAGGCGCCGCCTGCTCCGGGGTGAGTAGCGAGTGGCGTACTGTGTGGCACTGGATCAACCACCAGGCGCCGCCTGCTCCGGGGTGAGTAGCGAGTGGCGTACTGTGTGGCACTGGATCTACCACCAGGCGCCGCCTGCTCCGGGGTGAGTACCGAGTGGCGTACTGTGTGGCACTGGATCTACCACCAGGCGCCGCCTGCTCCGGGGTGAGTACCGAGTGGCGTACTGTGTGGCACTGGATCAACCACCAGGCGCCGCCTGCTCCGGGGTGAGTACCGAGTGGCGTACTGTGTGGCACTGGATCTACCACCAGGCGCCGCCTGCTCCGGGGTGAGTACCGAGTGGCGTACTGTGTGGCACTGGATCAACCACCAGGCGCCGCCTGCTCCGGGGTGAGTAGCGAGTGGCGTACTGTGTGGCACTGGATCTACCACCAGGCGCCGCCTGCTCCGGGGTGAGTAGCGAGTGGCGTACTGTGTGGCACTGGATCAACCACCAGGCGCCGCCTGCTCCGGGGTGAGTACCGAGTAGCGTACTGTGTGGCACTGGATCTACCACCAGGTGCCGCCTGCTCCGGGGTGAGTAGCGAGTGGCGTACTGTGTGGCACTGGATCAACCACCAGGCGCCGCCTGCTCCGGGGTGAGTACCGAGTAGCGTACTGTGTGGCACTGGATCTACCACCAGGTGCCGCCTGCTCCGGGGTGAGTAGCGAGTGGCGTACTGTGTGGCACTGGATCTACCACCAGGCGCCGCCTGCTCCGGGGTGAGTACCGAGTGGCGTACTGTGTGGCACTGGACCTACCACCAGGCGCCGCCTGCTCCGGGGTGAGTACCGAGTGGCGTACTGTGTGGCACTGGATCAACCACCAGGCGCCGCCTGCTCCGGGGTGAGTACCGAGTGGCGTACTGTGTGGCACTGGATCTACCACCAGGCGCCGCCTGCTCCGGGGTGAGTACCGAGTAGCGTACTGTGTGGCACTGGATCAACCACCAGGCGCCGCCCGCTCCGGGGTGAGTAGCGAGTGGCGTACTGTGTGGCACTGGACCTACCACCAGGCGCCGCCCGCTCCGGGGTGAGTACCGAGTGGCGTACTGTGTGGCACTGGATCTACCACCAGGCGCCGCCCGCTCCGGGGTGAGTACCGAGTGGCGTACTGTGTGGCACTGGATCTACCACCAGGCGCCGCCCGCTCCGGGGTGAGTACCGAGTGGCGTACTGTGTGGCACTGGATCTACCACCAGGCGCCGCCCGCTCCGGGGTGAGTAGCGAGTGGCGTACTGTGTGGCACTGGATCAACCACCAGGCGCCGCCTGCTCCGGGGTGAGTACCGAGTGGCGTACTGTGTGGCACTGGATCTACCACCAGGCGCCGCCCGCTCCGGGGTGAGTACCGAGTGGCGTACTGTGTGGCACTGGATCTACCACCAGGCGCCGCCCGCTCCGGGGTGAGTAGCGAGTGGCGTACTGTGTGGCACTGGACCTACCACCAGGCGCCGCCCGCTCCGGGGTGAGTACCGAGTGGCGTACTGTGTGGCACTGGATCTACCACCAGGCGCCGCCCGCTCCGGGGTGAGTACCGAGTGGCGTACTGTGTGGCACTGGATCTACCACCAGGCGCCGCCCGCTCCGGGGTGAGTAGCGAGTGGCGTACTGTGTGGCACTGGATCAACCACCAGGCGCCGCCTGCTCCGGGGTGAGTACCGAGTGGCGTACTGTGTGGCACTGGATCTACCACCAGGCGCCGCCTGCTCCGGGGTGAGTAGCGAGTGGCGTACTGTGTGGCACTGGATCTACCACCAGGCGCCGCCCGCTCCGGGGTGAGTAGCGAGTGGCGTACTGTGTGGCACTGGACCTACCACCAGGCGCCGCCCGCTCCGGGGTGAGTACCGAGTGGCGTACTGTGTGGCACTGGATCTACCACCAGGCGCCGCCCGCTCCGGGGTGAGTACCGAGTGGCGTACTGTGTGGCACTGGATCTACCACCAGGCGCCGCCTGCTCCGGGGTGAGTAGCGAGTGGCGTACTGTGTGGCACTGGATCTACCACCAGGCGCCGCCCGCTCCGGGGTGAGTACCGAGTGGCGTACTGTGTGGCACTGGATCTACCACCAGGCGCCGCCTGCTCCGGGGTGAGTAGCGAGTGGCGTACTGTGTGGCACTGGATCTACCACCAGGCGCCGCCTGCTCCGGGGTGAGTAGCGAGTGGCGTACTGTGTGGCACTGGATCAACCACCAGGCGCCGCCTGCTCCGGGGTGAGTAGCGAGTGGCGTACTGTGTGGCACTGGATCTACCACCAGGC